>APFE030537391.1:19327-83947 GCA_000404065.3 Pinus taeda | reverse complement strand
TCTTGTTCCATCTAACAGGTTCCTTCCCTTTGTCAGTTTTATCCTTATGAGGACATTTGGCAGCATAGTGACCGACTCTCCCACAAGCAAAGCATTTGAAAGGTAACTTACCTCTGAATCTTCTAGTACCCCGTTGAAGGTTTTTGAAACAATTTGATTCTTCTTCCTCTTCATAGTAGTCTCCTTTGCCTGAAACCTTGAAAGCCGCTTCTCTCCAGTATGATGGTCCTCCTTTCCTCATTTCATAAGCAGTTAGAATCCCGTGAAGCTGTGACATTGTAAGGTTTCGTAGATTCTCCTTTTCTTCTATTGCAGAAACTTTAGATTCAAACTTAGGGGACAAAGATCTTAGACCTTTTTTAGCCACAACAACCTCTTTTATTTCTTCACCCAAGTTTTTCATGCACTTAACAATCTCATCCACACGAAGGAAATAGTTAGCCACACTTTCATCATTATGCATTCTGAGATTTTCATACTGAATTCTGAGGGTTTGAAGTTTTGCTCGTTTTACCTGATCATCTCCTTCATAACTCAGTACAATCTTGTCCCATATTTATTTTGTGGATTTATACTGCATAACCTTGACAAATTCTGATTGAGATAGGCATCCTAATAGAGTATTGACTGCCTTTACATTTGTTTCATATTTCTTCTTCTCAACCAGATCTGTAGGAGTTGCTGATGGAAAAGTATACCCTGTATCTATGATATCCCAGACTTTTGTACCAAGAGATTGAAGATAGGCAGTAACTCTTACCTTCCAATATACAAAGTTTGTCCCATCAAAAATCGGTGGCCTGATTGTTGCTTCCCTCTCGTAGTTGCTCATGATGAAAGATCTTCCTTCAAGCGATCAAGCTTCTTCTGAAGGACCGGCTTTGATACCAATTATTGGAAATAATACTAAGAGGGGGGGGGGTGAATCTGTATTATCAAGTCAAATATTCCTTTTCCAAAAATCAAATGATATACGCTACTTCAGTTAATTAAACCTTGGTATATACGCAACTATGCAGAAGGAAACCCTGTATACAAAGCAAACTTTTAATTCACTTTATCTTTCTGATGTTGATTGTTAATCCATGTTTCAGAATCAAATAATTAGTAACCAAAAACAGTAAAACAGAGTAGAAAGACAATCACACATAAGAACACAAGATTAAGGTGGAAACCTAATGTGGGAGAAAACCACCTGCTGCAATTCGTCACTATCTTCTTTTTAAATTAGAAACTTATTTTACAATGTACTGGTGCAGTCCTTTACCAGTACGTAGGCTGCAACCTGCAGAGAGCTACAACCCTCTCTCATTCTCCAGCTTCTCCTGGAAGGGATCTACAACCCCCTTTAGCTCTTGCACTAGCCAAGATACTAGTACGTAGGTGTTGGCCTACTGAAGGCTAGAACCTTCTCTTTCTTCCAGTGACCATGTTTCATAAATTTTCAGACTGGATCCATGAACATCAATCAATCATCAAGAATTTCTCCATAAATCAATCTCCTTTTCACCAATTAGATCTGAATCAAGTAGATACTTCTATAACAACTGTACTCAAAACATAGTATGAGAAACCACACACCCAAAATCTGAACCCAGAACACAGCAGCAATAAACAGAAGCAGCTAGATCACAAATCAAAATATATATGCTATTTCAATAACCTGCAACATGTGTGCATACGCCTCTGAGTTTGGGACAACCTGCATATACGCTGTTTACATTCACTGAACCAACATGTATATGCGCCTTAGCTTCACTGAAACTGCGTACAGATCTATAAAGGATAATTCACTCTTTCAGATATTCAAACACTAATTAACCCAGATTATCGATTTTATAGATCAAGCAAGCGCCACATATAACAGACCAAAATCATACAAAGATACTATCATTCAAGCTTAAAGATTATGACCCATCTATAGAACTTATCCTTCTCTTTGCGCTAAGGTTCCTCCTTCATTTAGATCCATATCTGCACCATAACCCAATTACCAGTATTCCAGATCTAGCACTTTATCAGATATTCAATAATAATTCAGATGATCCTTTGCCACATGATCTCCTTCCTCTTTTATAGTCTTAGGCCTTCCACAATACCATGGTCCAAAACCATAATAAACCAATACCACGGACTCAATACTTGGGATCAACACTTCTGACGAGGTACCAGGGTCCAAAACCATAGGTTCAAATACCAAGGACTAACTGCCACAGACCAAAGATAAGTTCCTCAACATAGACGCGTCTTTGTAACATCTAACCTGCGTGTATACGCGTCTTCGTCTAGATGAACCTGCGTATATGACTTTTCCTTCATTCTAAAAGTTCCTCAACATATATGCACCTTTGCAACGTCTAACCCACGTGTATACGCATCTTCGTCTAGATGAACCTGCGTATATGTCTTTTCCTTCATTCTGAAAGCCTGAACTGAGATCTGTTATTAAAGAGATTTGCCATCAAGGACAACACCTGTGCCATGGCTCCAAACCTATGCCATAATGCCAACAATCTCCCCCTTTGTACTTGATTGCAGCCCCAAGATCCTCAAAGTCATTCTCCCCCTTTGTCATCAAGGGCAAAGGGTTTTTCTCCCCCTGAGTATATGCTAAAATTTCTATCATGCTGTGCTGACCATGCTCCCCCTGACTATAGGCAAGATCTGCAACAAGATGTTCTTCAATAAAAACGATTACATAAAAGACCTTCCTATAACCAAAAGACTCAATACTTACATCCATCACCCAAACAAGTGGGGCTCATCCAGAAATTTACATATGACAACCAAATACATTACATTTTCACCCCAGGCATAATGGGGAAACCAAAATAGGCCGTTACATGACCTTGACGCCATAAAAGAGATACATGACATAGAGACGAAATATCTAGAGCAGGACTTATGAAAGTCACCAATAAATGGTTGCAGCAGCATCTGTCGATCGCCATTCAGATTAGCAACCATGATTTTCTTTTGTTCTCCCTCTGCAATTGTTCCACCAACAATAGCTGTGAACTAGAATCAAAAGCTTCTAAGATAATGCCAAAAATGCATCATTAGAAGTTTATCTGCTCCCCCTGAGCCTGTGCCGGATGGCCTATATCAGGATATATTCAACGAGAGCCTGTCCCTACAGATATCCATCAAACCTCCATATAAGCGACTGTCTCTGCACAAACTGGCGTATGTACGCAGATCCCCCTCAGGCAACATGCGTACACCACTTCTTCTCTCAAACATAAAATTTTAACAACAAGATGATTCATCTGCTACACCCAGCTTCTGTCTGAGATATTCAAAAGTTTCCCTGGGCAGTGGTTTAGTGAGAATATTAGCAACTTGTTCCTTAGAAGGAATATACTCCAATTTGACCTTTTGTTCCAACACTTGTTCTGGAGAAAGTGATACTTGATTGGTATCTGCTTGGTCTTTGAATGCATGACTCGGTTCTTTTAAATGTTGATTACACTTGTATTATCACATAAGATGGATATAGGTGGTGTACAAGTGATCTGAAAATCCTACAAGGTTTTCATCATCCAAAGGAGTTGAGTGCAGCAAGATGCAACTGCCACATATTCCGCTTCAGCTGTAGATAAAGCAATCGAACTCTGTTTCTTGCTGAACCAAGATACTAATATGGAACCCATAAAGAATGCACCAACATTTGTGCTCTTTCTGTCATCCATGCTTCCAACCCAATCTGCACCTGTATAAGCATGAAGAGTGAGATTTGTATCTCTAGGATACCATAAGCCATAGTTTTGAGTTCCTTGAAGATACTTGAAAATTCTCTTCACTGCCTGAAGATGAGTTTCCTTAGGATTTGCCTGAAATATTCCAACTATTCCCACGGCATGCATGATGTTTGGTCGGGTACTTGTCAAATAAAGTAGACTTCCAATAATGGATCTATAGGTTGGTTGATTCATTGCTGCTGATTCATCATTTCAACTGAGGCTGCATCCTGTAACCATAGGGGTACATACTGGTTTCGAATCTTCCATCCCATACTTCTTCAGAATCTACTTGAGGTACTTGGTTTGAGACAAGAAGATACGGCCTTCATTTTGTTGGATTTGCAATCCAAGAAAGTATGTTAGTTCTCCAAGAAAAGACATTTCCAATTCTTTTTGCATCACCAAGGCAAAACTTTGACTCATAGCTTTTGCATTGCTGCCAAAGATAATATCATATACATACACAACAAGTATTAGCAATTTGTCATTTTCAATTTTTATATAAAGATTGCTATCTGCTGATCCTTTTGAAAATCCTTGTTGATGAAGATATTTGTCCAACGATAGTACCAAGCCCTTGGACCTTGTTTGAGACCATAAAGCGCCTTTTTTAGTCTGCATACAATATTTGGATCATTTCCAAGAATGAAACCATTTGGCTGCTCAATGTATACTTCTTCTTCTAAGTCTCCATTCAGAAAGGCTGATTTCACGTCCATTTGAAATACTTTGAACTTTTGAAAGCTTGAGAGTGCAAGGAACATTCGGATGGCCTCAAGTCTTGAAACAGGAGCAGAAGTTTCTTCAAAATCTATTCCTTCTTGCTGTGCATACCCTTTACAAACAAGTCTGGCCTTGTTTCTAATTACTTCCCCATTTTCATTCAACTTATTTTTGAAGACCCATTTTATCCCTATAACATTCTTATCCTTTGGTCTAGGAACCAACTCCCAAGTGTCGTTCTTTTCGATCTTCTCAAGTTCTTCATCCATTGCTTTGACCCAACATTCATCTTTGCATGCCTCTTTCACACTTTGTGGTTCAGTGGAAGAGAGTAATGCCAAATAGCTTGAAGCTTCTGCAATTGTTCTTATTGCTTGTACACCTGCTTCTTTTTGCCCCAAAATCTGAGATTCTGGATGATTCTTTTGAACATACCTGGATGGAGTCTTCTCTTCTATCCTTGTTTGTTCCTCTGGTGCTTCTTGAGGTTCTTCTTCTTCATCATTCTGTCATTGAGGGTAGTCTGCATCTTCTTCAATATTTTCATGATTTACTTGCCTAGGGATGTATCCCTTTTCATCAACCACTACATCAATGTTGTCAACAATTCTTCCATGTCATTTATTGTAGCACTTATATGCTTTGTTGTGAGGAGAATAACCAAGAAGAATGCCTTCATCTGCTCTTGGTTCAAGTTTGCCAAGTTGCTCATCAGTATTCTTAATATAGCATTTGCTCCCAAAAATTTTGAAATTCTTTACCGAAGGAGTCTCACCATACCAGAGCTCATGAGGTGTTTGAGTGTTGTTCACTCGAACATTTGTTTTGTTGAGAATAACAACCGCAGCATATGCAACTTCACCCCAGAAGGTTGCGGGAGTTCCAGATTCATCAAGCATAGCGCGAGCCATTTGTTGGACTATTCTGTTCATCCTTTCCACCACTCCATTTTGCTAAGGAGTTCTAGCTGTAGAGAATTCCCTTCTTATCCCATGTTCTTCACAAAAATCAAAAAATTCATTTGAATTAAACTCTCCACCTCTGTCAGACCTGAGACACTTAATTTTCTAACCTGACTCATTTTCAACCAAGGCTTTGAAGGATTTGAATTTTTCGAATGCTTCGTCTTCGTGCCTCATAAGTCCTAACCAAACAAACCTGGAGAAATCGTCAATAAATAATATCAAATATTCTTCTCCTCGAGGTGTCCTTTTCCTGAAAGGACCACATACATTTGTATGGACTAGCTCAAGAGGCATGCTAGTTGATCCTTCCTTCTCCGGAAAGTTATTTCTGGTTTGCTTTCCAAACTGACATGATTTGCATATGGTGTTGTCTGGAATTTTGATATCTGGAAGACCACGAACTGCCTGGTATTTGCATGCTTTCCTTATTTGTGAAAAGCTTAGATGCCCCAACCTCCGGTGCCACAACCAGTGTTCATCATCCTTGCTTAAATAGCATTGTTGTTGTCCTTCTTCAAATATGTATAGATTATTTGGAGTTCTTCTACCTTTGATTAGTGTTTCACCTGTATCAAGATCACAAACATGACATCCATTTGATCTAAATATTACCTCGGTTCCTTGATCACACATCTGGCTGACACTCAGAAGATTATGCTTCAATCCATCAACATACAAAACATTTCCATCTTTGACCTTTTCCTTCAACTGAGTAGTGCCTTTTCCTTTTATAGCTATAGGAGTATCATTTCCAAAAGAAACTTTCTTTCCCTTTTTTAAAGCAGAATATGATTCAAGTTTTTCTTTATCACCTGTCATATGCTTCGAACATCCACTGTCGATGTATCACAGATTTTCTTGTCCCTCTGCATAAAAGGCTATCCCACATCTTTCTATTTGTGGTTCCTTTATTCTCCATGTTCTGGTGCTTGAGGGTTGTTCCTTTGTCTGCTGAAAGCTACTCCTGCATTCAGAATCTTCATGACCAAAGTTATTGCAAATAGAACATTCAACTTCATTTTCAAGAGTCAAAAATTTGTTATAGGTCCTTTTTGTAATCCCAGTCATACTTCTTTGTTTTTGAGCTTCTCTAGTCATGATTGTTTTATATGCAACACATTGAGCTACTTTGTGACCAAAGGTATGACAAGAGAAACATTGTCCATTGAAGAAGCTTCTGCGGTTATCAAATCTACCGGCCAAATGATTGCAATTTCTATTGTCATCCATTCTTGAAGAAAATTGAGAAGATTTTACCTGTGGCTAGTTGTAGCTTTTGTTCACCCTTAAGACAGATTACCCCTGGTTTACCTGATAGTCTTTCTTTGTTCTTGATGTAATTCATACCTGCTTTACCTGGTGATCTCCATTGTGCTTTTTCTCATTCCTTCTTTCTGCATCAAGATAACTCTTTGAGGTGGATGCTTGAGATGTTTCTCCATTATACCCCAGACCTGTCTTGTTTAGCAGAGAACGTTGTACATTGATGATCTCATCCAGAGTTTCAGATCCTTTGACAAACTTAAGATTAATAGCCTTTGTTTTCTCAATTTCTTTTCTAAGGCCAACTATTTCACCCTCTAACTTTTCAGGAATTTTTTCTTTTTCATCAATTTGAAATTGTAGAGTATCAATGATCATATTCGTTTCTTCTATACATGTCTCGAGTCTAGAAATTTCTTCATAAGAGCTATCCACATCTATAACATCCATGTAATCATCATCTTCAAAGGCCATCAAAAGTTTATAGTCATTACCTCGTTCATCTTCATCACTATTTGATAGACCATCACTGTCTTCATGAGTGTAGTAGCTCTTCTTATTTGGATTTTTTTTCTTGTTCCATCTAATAGGTTCCTTTCCCTTGTCAATCTTATCCTTATGAGGAAATTTGGCAGCATAGTGACCTACTCTTCCACAAGCAAAGCATTTGAAGGGAAACTTACCTCTGAACCGTCCAATACCTCGTTGAAGATTTCTGGCAAAATTTGATTCTTCTTCTTCTTCTGACCCATGTCCTGATTCATAGTACTCTCCTTTGCCTAAAGCCTTGAAGGCAGCTTCTCTCCTGTCAGATGGACCTCCTTTCCTCATTTCATAAGCAGTTAGAATTCCATACAGTTGTGACATTTTAAGATGCTGTAGATTCTCCTTTTCTTCTATAGCAAAAACTTTAGATTCAAACCTAGGTGACAAAGATCTTAGAACTTTTTCAACCACAACAGCCTCTTTTATTTCTTTACCCAAATTTTCATACAATTAACAATCTATCCACACGAAGAAAATAGTTAGCCACTCATCATTATACATCTTGAGATTTCATACTGAATCTGAGGGTTTGAAGTTTTTCTTGTTTTACCTGATCATCTCCTTCATAGCTTAGAACAATCTTGTCCCATATTTCTTTTGCGGATTTATACTGCATAACTTTCACAAATTCTGATTGAGATAGGCATCCTAGAAGAGTATTGACTGCCTTTGGATTTGTTTCATATTTCTTTTTCTCTGCTGGATCTGTAGGAGTAGCTGATGGAAAAGTATACCCTGTTTCTATGATGTCCCAAACTTCTGTACCCAAAGATTGAAGATAGGAAGTAACTCTTACCTTCCAATATACGAAGTTTGTCCCATCAAAAATTAGTGGCCTGATCGATGCTTCCCTCTCATAGTTGCTCATGATGATGGATCTTCCTTCAAGTGATCAAGCTCCTTCAGAAAGACCTGCTCTGATACCAATTGTTGGAAATAATACTGGGGGGGGGGGGAATCAGTATTATCAAATTCTTTTCAATATGCCTTCCTTAATTTATTGATCATTAACTTGTATATAATAATGAGCATGAAACAAGAAAAACAGATAGTCACACCAAAGAACACCAGACATAAGGTGGAAACCCAATGTGCGTGAAAACCACCTACTGCAATATGTCTCTATCTTCTTTCAATTAGAAACTTCTTTTACAATGATTTTGTACTGGTGCAGTCCTTTAACAGTATGCAGGCTGCAACCTGCAGAGAGTTAAAACTCTCTCTCATTTTCCAGTCTCTCGTGGAAGGGAGCTACAACCCTCTTTTTCTCTTTTTACTTCTTTAAGGACCACGTTTCATAAATTTTCAAACTGGATCCATGAACATCAAATAATCATCAAGTACATGAAAATCACCCAATCTCCTTATACAATGAACCAATGAATCACCCAACTCTTTAGAATGCTGTAAACAAAAAAGAAGTAACAGAAATATAAACCCAGAACTCTGTTGCAATAGATAAAGGACAATCAACAATAGTTTCAAGATTAGACCGCAATTTCACCAACAAGGGCCTGCATATATCCGCAGCTCTTCTGAGACTGAACTGCGCAGATCCGCACTAGTTGTTCTTCTGCTCTGCATACTTTTCTTCAGATCCACACCTTTGCTTCTGACATATGCGTACACATGCACTGTGCCTTCTTCTTGCCTACGTACCTCACACTTCGCCCTTTTCTGTACTGCGTGTGCCCCGCACTGTGCCCTCTCTTGCACTGCGTACCCTGCACTGCACCTTTGGTTTCGCAGCATACTCCCGCACTGAGCCTTTTACTGAGCTGCGTACCCCCGCACTACACCTATGGATCACCTGCGGACTTCTGATTAGGGCCAAATTTACATTCCTCCAATGTGCCACAGTCAGTCAGATCCACAAATCTGATTATGCGCCCGAGAGATCACGACTTCATAGATTTACCTTCAAATTTACGTTTATTTAGATCAAGCATTTTACATTGACAACCCAATATTTCAGATCTTAAGATATTCATTTGAAACGATACCTTAGCCAAGTGATCTCCTTCCCTATTTATAGTCAAGCCCTTATTCACACCATGGGACAAAACCATCAATAGCCAATACAAGGAATCCAAACCAGGGTTAAAATAGATCCTATATCATGGGCCAAAACCATAGCATTAGAAATGGTGGGCTAAATACCACGGGCCAAACATAAGAAACCCCAATGGAGCGCTCTTCACTGCCTTGAAGTGAGTGAACTGGGGTTCCGCACCTTCTGAATGGGTAACCTGTGGGTATGACCGCACCTCCTGGACGGCGAACCTGCGGGTCTGCACATTTTGAACCATTCACTTGCGAGCCTCTTAATTTCCATCATTTTGAGAGCCTGAACAGACCATTTCCACTTCAGTGAGTTGCCATCAAGTACAACACCTGTATCATAGAGCCATACTAGAATCATAATGCCAACATCATCGCCATGAAAACAAATATCATCTTTCCAAATATGGCAAGGAGTTCATTGTTAGAGCTCATCGCAAGAAGACAAATATAGCGATGGTGAATGCAGGATAGGTAAAAAGGCTGGTCAATTCAAGCAAGAATTTTGTTCTTCTTATGATTAAGCCCAAGGTTGATGTGAATCATGAGTGATTTGACAATTTTGATCCAAAAATTAAATCAGATCTGTATGATGTAGTTTATGTATATCATGAGATATTTCAGGAGCCAACAGGTTTGCCTCCTAAGAGGGAGATTCAACATGAAATCCATTTGCATCCAGATTGTCCTCTTCCAAATATAGGCATGTACCGCATGTCTATTATGGAGAATGCTGAGATAAAGAAGCAAATCAAGGACTTGTTGGACAAGGGTTTCATAAGGCCAAGTACTTCGCCATGTGGGTCACCGATTGTACTGATTCCAAAGAAAGATGGCACTTGGCGTATGTGTGTTGATTTCAGGGCCTTGAACAGATAACGGTAAAGAATTGTTACCCACTCCCAAGGATAGATGATTTGCTAGACCAGCTGAAAGATGCTCGATATTTCACTAAGTTAGACTTGCGTAGTGGATATCATCAAGTAAGAATTGAAGAAAGTGATATTTGGAAGACAACGTTTAAAACCAAACAAGGACTCTTTGAATGGCTTGTGATGTCGTTTGGTTTGTGCAATGCACCTGCAACTTTAATGCGGGTAATGGATGATGTCTTGCGTGCTTTTCTTGATGATTTCGTTATTGTCTACTTAGATGAGATCTTAATTTTCAGCAAGTCTAGAGAAGATCATGTCATGCATGTTAGGAAAGTACTTGATGTTTTTAAGAAGAATCAGTTATTTCTTAAAATGTCAAAGTGTGAATTTGGAAAGACTTCTTTGGTTTATTTGGGACACATAGTAGGAGGAGGTGCTTTGAGAATTAATCTTGCTAATATTGAGGCTATTGTGAAGTGGCCTACTCCTAAATCCATAATAGAGGTAAGAATTTTTTTGGGTGCAGCTCAATATTGGAGGAAGTTCATCTCTAACTTCTCTTCTATAGCAGCTCCTATGCATGCAGTGACAAGTGTGAAGCATGCTTTCCAATGGAGACGCAAGCAGCAAAAAGCTTTCGAATCTTTGAAAGAGAAGATTAGTTCAGCTCCAGTCCTTGCATTACCGGATTTGAGACAACCATTTGAGATACAAACCGATGCTAGTGATTATGCCATGGGCGCAGTTCTTCTACAACATGGTAAGCCTATTGCTTTTCATTCTGAAACTTTTAATGGTGCTGTTGTAAATTATCCTACCTATGATAAGGAGTTGTATGCATTGGTACAAAGCGTCAAAAAGTGGAAACACTATTTGATGGGCAAAGAAACTGTTATACATACCGACCATCAGCCCTTACAGTACTTGCAATCACAAAGAAAGTTACAATAGTCACGACACTTCAGATGGATGGGCTTCTTGCAACAGTTCCATTTGGTAATAAAGTACAAGAAAGGTACTCTGAATAAAGTTGCTAATATGCTTTCAAGGCCTATTATTGGTGTTGTTACTTTACTTAAGAATGACTCCATTGTACATGATAGTTACATAGAACAGTATGCATCCGATGATGACTTTAAAGATGTGTATGCTAACTTGAGTAAAGGGAATCATGTAGAGGAAAATGACTATCACATGCATAAAAATTTGCTGTTTCATTTAGGAAAGTTGTGCATACCACATTGGGAGAGAATAAATGTCATAAGAGAAGCTCATTCTTCTCTTATTGCTGGCCATTTTGGTGTAAGCAAAACAGTTGCACATCTACAGAGGTATTGCTATTGGCCTCGCATGGTAGATTTTGTTTCAAGGTTCATAAGAGGTTGTTCATTATGTGCTACAAGTAAGCCTAGTAATAGGAAGCTTGGCTTGTATACTCCTTTACCGGTACCTTCTAGACCATGGGAGAGCATCTCTATGGATTTTGTAGGAGGTTTGCCAAAATCTAGAAAGCAACATGATTGTTTATATGTAGTAGTTGATCGTTTCGGAAAAATGTGTATACTTATGCCTTGTAAGAAAGCTATAACTGCTGACCAAACTGCTGAATTATTTTTTCATCATGTATGGATTCACTTTGGTTTGCCTACTTTGATTATTAGTGACAGGGATTCCAGATTTGTGGGGAATTTTTCATCCAACCTATGGGAGATGATGGACACAAAGTTGAAGAAAAGTATTGCTTTCCATCCACAAACAGATGGACAAACCGAAGTTGTGAACAGAACCATTGTGCACCTCTTGAGAGGATATTGCAACAAGCATCCCAAGCTTTGGGATGAACATTTGCACTACATACAACATGCTGACAACCGTGCCAAGCACTCTTCTGCAAACACCTCACTATTTGAAGCTTGTTTTGGTTACTTTCCAAAATCGCCTCTTGATTTCATTCTTGAGAAAGATGTTTCCATTGAGGGACATAGTGATATTGACAAAGCTCGTTCATTCATTGAAAGAATTCAACAAATACATCAGCAAATCCAAGAACAGTTTGAGAAGAGTCAAGGCAAGTACAAGGAAAGACACGACAAGCATAGAGTCGATCACAAGTTTCAAGAAGGAGATGAGGTATGGCTGTACATTAGTAAGGAAAGGATGCAAGGAGAAGGTAAAAAACTGAAGCCTATTCATTATGGTCCATTCAAAATCCTCAAGAAGGTTGGAAATAATGCTTTTCAATTAGATTTACCTTCCTACATGCAAATGTATTCTATTGTTAATGTGGAGAACTTACGTTTGTAAGAACCTCCTTTGATCATTGATCATGAAAGCACTGTTCAGCTGCCATCTATAGAAGATTTATTGCCAGAATTTTTAGATGAGATGAAAGAAGATACAATCCTTGACAGAAGGACACGCACTTCAAGGAGGGGCAATGTAGATTATGTTCGGGTTGGTTTCAAAGGCAACAAACTGAACAAGGCAAAGTGGATGGAGGTGGACAGAGTGAGGGCGTTGTACCCTCACCTCTTTAATAGGTAGTTGAAGGCTTTTGGGGTCCAAAAGCTTCCCAATGGGAAGGCGTGATCAGGGGCTCATGTCCCAAGTGTCGTAAAATGCCCAAAAATGAAAGTGCTTAGAACTAGCTTGAACCTAAACGATCAGATAGAGTTCGTCCTCTTGATTTCGGTGCCGCAAATGGTTTGAAAAATGGTCGCCGTATGTGAAAGTTATGTTAAAAACAAAATCGCCCAATAACCCTTAATTTTTGAATTTTCAAAAAAATTAAAAAAAAATATTCCACGGAATATTCCTTGGAATATTGCTATTGGGCGGGCCAATCAGAAGCTGCCACGTGGCCCAAGGTGATGTCAGCAGTGCAATTCAAAAATTTCGTTGGTCGCATGGTGAATTGAACCCTCGACCTCACTTACATTAGCCCTCCGCCTTACCATTAGGCTATGCAGGCGGACTTTGTTAAAAGGGCAGAGGAAACTATAATTAAGTTTTGAAATTGACTATGGGCGGGAAAAAAAAGGGGCTAGCCCCTAAGGGCCAACCCCCCATGCCATATGACCAAGCCCTGGAACCGTAGGCTTAAGCATACCCGCCAGTAGAAACCACCGAGTTGGTTAAACGTGGTCACATGCGTGATTATAGCTGGCAGTCAAGGCGGAGTTGGCGGACCTGTTGGCGGTGGCACCAAATTTTGTAGACACCCCAGATTTGGTGGAGTTAACTGGACACTAACTACAGTTAGCTGGAGTTCTTTTAGGCTAAACTAGAGGGAATCATTAATGGGCCATAACGTTGGCTAGGAAAGGCGGTTTTGGACGATTTTTTTTTTTGGGGTACTTTTGACCTTCTGAAGCCATTGGAATAGGACTTACAACATTCTGAGGTCGTTTTCATAGGTTTTGGAGCCATGGAATTTCTAGGAGCCACTAGGGCCCAGTATTGGGAGAACTGTATAGGGTTGGAGGTATCCATTGGAGGTGAACTAGCAGTCAATCCTGAAGGATTCATGTGTTCTGAATCCATTTTTACAGTCTATTTCACCTGTAGAGACATCTGTTCAGCTGTATATTCATTTTGAGCATTTAAGTAAAACGAGGATAGGCCCATTTGGGAGCCTTGGACCTAGCATACGTAGCCCAGGAGGGGTGAACTGCTTCATCAACTTCTTTTGCATCTGTGGTTGATTTATTTTGCATAAAAAATTCATTTTAATGTGTTAAACAGTTAAAGGAAATAATTATGCTATGCTTGAATGGATCATGAACAGTTGAAAATTTCATTTGTTTCTTTACTGCAAGACATGGGAATCTTTTAAACATGTTTAATACTGAATTGAATACCTTGCAAACCTTTTTCAAGTAGTTTCAAATTCAGATCATTTACACAATTCTAGAGCCCATTGGGCTACCAGGCTGATTTGTGAAATTTTGAGAGGTAAGGTTGATTCCCCTATAGAATTATGCAATTTTCTTAGGGAAGCCTGATAGACTGATTTGCGTAATTCTTCAGCTCAGCAAGTTGGCCAGCTGATTTACGAAATTTATGGAGGGAAGGTTGGTTCCCCTCTGGAATTGCACAATTTTATGCAGGAGTTTCTTGGCCAACACATGGTCGAAGTCCGGAAAGATAGATTGTGAGGGGAGTGAAGCAAGCTGACATGCACAAGCTGACAAGACACTGAGAAAAAGTTGGAGCCTATATGCTTAATGGTGCAAGACATGCTGTTGAGGATGGCTAGTTGGGAGGCTCTAAAAAAAATCTATGGAGACTTTTGGATGGTGTTTGTAGCCTCTACAACACTTTGTGACACACTAGTAGAACTCCAGCTCTCTTTATCGATCTTGTTCGTGAAAAGAAAGTCTAACACCTCTGGAAGTATTATTCAGTTCTCTATTTGTCTTGGTTTCCACACTTTCTTGATTATAAGATGTAGCATTTTCCAAGCCCTTGGTCAGTCGACACACATTCCAAGCAAGTCAATGTAGTTGTTTAGATTGGGGACAACACGTATATTGGTGCACAAGTCATATGATTGTCATAGTTTTAGTTTCATCTCTAGTGTTGCTCCACTGCGAGCATACCTAGAAAGCCTGGTCAGTAGCCCAACGAAGTTACTTGCATCACCTCTCTGCATAGGAAACCTTTCTCTTCATTCACCTTATTCATTTTTCATTTTTTTTTTATTTTTTTCACATTCTCATTTTTTTCATTCATTTTTTGTAACTGTGCATAGCACTTATTCATTTCAGAGGCTAAAGAGGGATTCCAACTTATTGAGAGAAGAAGAGGTTCTTTGTTCAGAGAAGTAGTTTAGATATACCTCTAACTTCCTTGTTAAGGTTTTCCCCCTCACCTTACTCTACTTGATTGAGCTGACAAGGATTAACCCAAAAACAACCGACTACAGTAGGTTACCATAGTTAGTGCACAAGTGTCATGTTTTCACCAAGGTTCACTTCAAACAGTACGTATTTTCGATTGATGTATCATCGACTGAAAACAATAGGTTCTTCATGCAGAGGCAGGATGACAGATAACCAAGTATTGATAGCTACACAAGTCTTCTTGTACTTTACCCAGCTTGTTTCAAGAGTCACACATAGTTTCATGCAAAACTAAGCTATGATCGTAAACAAGAAAACAAACACAACACAAAGCAGAAGTAGAAGGAAATGCATAAGAAAAGTGAGTAATAAAACAAGAAAGCGAGAAAACAAACATGCAGGGTAAGAAGAAAACAAGCATGCAAGCAAACAAGCCAAAAGAAAACACTACTCCTACTCCTAAGCTAATGGTGCATGGGTCTTCTCACATGAAGTGATACTTCCAATGCAGCCACCGACACATTGGCCGACCCATGTTGGTGAAGGTATGGTTCATGAACAACACAGCTACGTGAACAAGTAAACAAGAAATATATAATAATGAATATAGACACACTCCGAGTTTAGATGCGTCCACTGGCCATAAGTGAGTACAAGTGCATGGCATGCAATCCGTGGACTTACCATGATGTTGTGTGACATTGCATGCAAATGTTAAGTATACCCACACTCTCGACTATGACATTCAAGAAAACGTGATAAAGGTAGACCACTTTTGTTGTGCAAGTGTGCTTGCTCTGCAAGATTCCTCCAATGCATGAGTTATGGGATCGTAGTTCGAGTGGAGAAAGAAAAATATTTGTGTGGGATTGATCTTCAATGCATATAGATGAGTGATGAGGAGCCTCAGGTGTTTGAACAATTTCTTGATTGGAAGTGAAACAATCCTCAGGATAGCGAGGACCTGACATAACCATCAGCTCGGGCTGAAGAACCTCAACAGTCTATGACATTTTGACTTCTCAACAGATAGATCAGCGTAAAACAATGTCTTAGAAAAATTAACAATAGTTGAATCAATATCGTGATTAGATGAAGAAGTAGAGAGATCACGACAATAAAGATTAGAAAATTCAAGATGTTTGTTGACATCCTCATGATTTGATGAATCACACAAAGGGGTAGATGAGAAGCAAGGATGATCACCCTTTGCGTTCTAGGAAAAAGAAGATAAATAATCAAGTAGATGTTCAATAAATGATTTATCCTCTCCATTGTCAGATGATGGACTGACATCCAGTGTGTTCTGCGAATGATTAACAATGGGTGCGTCCATAGACGGATATACACATGTGAAATCAAGGATGGCAGAATCACCCAAGATACTAGGAAAAGTAGAGGAGGCTCATATAGAAGGGAATCATCCTTCACTAAGGGTTGATGATCAAGCTCCCAATCATACTCTTCATGAAGGACACCACAGGTTGGTTGTGCAACACCATCTCCGTCAATGGCTTGATCCTTATTCACAATAGGTGTAGCTTCCATAATGGAAGAACATAAGATAGTGCAATCTGGAGGATCATTAGAATATGAAGATGGAGATTGATGTCTAAAATACATGTGATAACACATGGGATTCACAACCCAATTTGCATGACAATTGAAAGAAGTGATGTTGGGAGGATGTGATGGTTGAATGGATGTGTGTGCATATTCTCCAACATCATGGTGGAGTTGTTTGATGAGGGGATGGCTGACAGTTACTTGTGACAACGACCGTGTCCGTCTGTGATTGTGCAAATCCATCACCAAAGTATGCTGAGCTTGAACTTCTTCTTGGGATTGACAGATTTGATAAGGCAATATTCAAATTTTTCCATTAAATACTAAAATTTCATCTGACCTTTCGAGGCTTCAAACATGAATATAAGGAAGTGCTCTGAAAACTGCATAGGTGATTCGTGCAGGGCCTTATGTTGTTTTAATAATTTTTTATCAAGTACTTCAAGATCAAAATGGTGGAAAATAGATTCGATTAGATCCTTTAACTACTTGAATGAGTGCACAGAGTTATGAGGTAGTGTGTGAGACCATTGTAATGGGTGGTTACAAAGTGTGTGTGCAAGCAGTGAACATACCTTTGGTTCATTGAAATCTTCCATGCCCTCCATGAGTGCATGGAAGTCATCTAAGTGCTCACGCTAGGCCACTTCTGCTTCACCGTCATACATGATTTGTGACAAGTGATACCATAACTCCCTCTTGATGTGAAGGAAATTTCTGTTGGACGGACATTTTGGAGGGTGAACTATAACAAACTCCATAATAGATGTGTGAAGACTCAGAAAAAAGATGAGGACTCAGCTTGTCATCTGGCCCTCCTTCAAGCAACAAAATGTTGACAGTGATAGACCCACCAACATGTTAGAGGATCTCCCTGATAAGAAATACCAACTAGAACTTAGACCGTTTGGTGTAGGAGTCCAGGCAGTAGGTCGTACAGTATCGCCTTGACCGCGATTGCACGCAGAGGCAAGTAAGATGTCCCTGTTGATAGCAAGGGTGTGACATAGAAAGAAAGTAAAGGAAGGTGCATGAACAGTTCTAACACACAGAGGGTGAGGTGAGTGCGCCCCTTGGAAACCTGTGAAAGCACATGGCTAAGAAGGGAACACACGAGCAAAGATGCATCACAAACTGGAAAGAAAGTAAGCCACCAATCCAAAGTGATGGTTAAACCAACAACACATTTCAGTAACATTCTTACATACTTATACAGAAAATACCATACGTGCATGTGTAAGAAAACAGATACATATATCATTAGAGTAAACAAGTTAGCTGAAATACAATAACAACATATGCTTGAAACGTGTTGGCTTTGTTATATTAAGAAGTGAACATTCGAATCATACAATACAACCATGACCAACTACTAGTCCCAACAGTGAAATGTTATAGTCACTGCCCCCTACTCTTCCAAAGAGATATACTAGCTCTGCACTATGGAGAAGCCAAGGCTCATTACAATACTCTCCAAGCTTTCTCTAAGATACTCCTATCGAAAGCTTTGCTGACCAAAAGCCTCTACAATGAGTTATTAGTTACTATATATATCATCATGACTCTTCAACTACTCTATGATTGCTACATTCAACTATTGACACTTGAACTTCCACTTGACAAGATGTTACATACAATATGAACTTGTACCCATGTGAGACAAAATAGGCTTGAGCAAACCATGCAAGACATCACTAAGACTTGGATAGTTATGGGAAGACCAACTCTTTAACATCCTTGCGATGATTGATAGTGATGGACTGATGCCAAGCTTGGTTGTCTCTGATGGTGTCCATGCGTTGAAAGGTAACATCATGTTGAAAGCGAACACTTGCCTCCATTGCATCTGGGTACATTGATGTGGCTCCTCTGTCCAACTCCTCTGAAAACTTGTGCATCATCACCTTGAGTGCAGTTGTACCAACAACACACTGACGCATAGTGTCTTTGCTAATCACCAAGTGTGTTAGTGACCATGCGCATCAACTTGTCGAAATACATGTTTCACTCCAGTCGAACTTTCTTCTTGTCTTCACCTCGGTGAGCGCATCGAATGGGTGAGATCACATGCATGTGCATAGTGACATCCATGCTCATGAACACCCTTGCATGTGATCAACAACACTTCTTACCTTTTCTGCTCCATCTTAGCTGCTTGATGGTTCCATAACCTATATGGGTATAGTTTCATCAGTCTCTGCATGTTGTACCTCTCGCTGTGCCTGTTCCCATTACAACTCCTTTGGTTTTCTGTGCAGCTCCTTTTCTTCCTTGAGTTTCCACTTTAGCACCTATAAATCCTTCTTTGTTTCTCTCTCTTCATTCACACAATACTCTTGTTGCATCGTCATCTCATACCCTCAATCTCCAATGCTTCTTTCATCATAAGTGGATATGCTTGAGCTTGCAACTCTGTTCTGCCTCTGCATTGTCAACAACCTTCCTCTTGCATTTGTGGCATGCAAGTGTGCTACCTTCTGTTGCTACTAATGGTGTTGACACTGTGATGCCATTTCCATTTCATCTTGATATCCTTGTCCATGAACAACTTGATGTCTTCATAGATAGGCAAGTTCATAGACACTTGATCGATTGCATCCCCAGTTGTGTTTTGAACGGTGTCAACGAATTTGCTCTCCTGGAAGCCAATGTACCTATGTTTCTAAGAGGAAAATGAACACCTGTGATACCTGGAGACATAGAAAGCCTCATGAAAATAAATATTTCAGTCAAAAACCAAAACAAACTGGAGGACTGACATGCAACATACCTATGTGACTGCCTGTGAAGATTGCACAATTTTCGCCGGGAGGCTGGGAGACCGACTACCAAAACTATGAAATGCATAGTCCAGGCTATCAGGAGGGTGACTGAATGATGGAACTACACAATGCATAGTCCATCCTGGCTTGCTGAGGACTAAAACTACTCAATGTGCAATTTCAGTCAGTAGTGACATGCAAACCAGCTAACTGCATTGCACAGTTTCTAGGGCCAAGAAGGCTCTGCCTCCCAGAATTACAAAATGCAAGACTAGAGGTCAGTGTTGGGCTAGACTTG
This sequence comes from Pinus taeda, assembly GCA_000404065.3. Taxonomy (NCBI): domain Eukaryota; kingdom Viridiplantae; phylum Streptophyta; class Pinopsida; order Pinales; family Pinaceae; genus Pinus; species Pinus taeda. Next base: position 64,301 of record APFE030537391.1, on the reverse strand, counting down.
TGCAATTTCTGGAGGGAAGGTATAGCCTTCACTTCCAAAAATGCACAATGCTAGTTGGATAAGGAAAGGTCCGGGCTAAGGCAACCCAGACCCGTCGACAGGCGACTGAAAACATGAGAAGTCTGAATGCATTGTGATACTGAGTGTAAACAAGAGTGAACAATCATGGATGCAAAAACAAGTGCAGGATTCAGAAAATGGGAAAACATGCATGCATGTGAAGCGAGTCGCCGCAATGGCGACCATCGATGCAAAAACAATGTCATGCATGGGACAACAGTGAGATGTGAAAAAAACCTCAAAGGCTTCTTCTACAAGATAACATACATCAAAAAGATAGCAAGCACTCACTAAAATCAAGTAGACAATACTCACACAAGACAAAACACAAAAAGCGATAGAAACACACTACAAGGCATGCAAAATGGGCTTACCCCAAAACAACTGAGTGGAATGTGCCAATGACTCCTAGATGTGATGTGGTATGTCAAACATGTAATATCGATGTGAGGAATGAGATATGCAATGTCTAGTTCATAAGTTTTGATCAAATCAAGGTTATGATGTGCATGCCACTAAATCTAGGAAAATCGACACTTGGCAGGAGGTTTCTAAAATGAGCATTGCATGTAACCTCTAGTTGCTAAAAATAGATCCCTAAATCTAGGGATTCCTTTGCATGTTGCATTAGGAAAAGCAGTCCATGCATGCAAATCATTTTTTCTTGGTCTGGGAGGGAACTGATCAACCTGAAGGCACATGCATCGGTCTGCGAGCCTGGGATGAAAATTTGTGCAGTTCTTGGGCTGAGCTAGGCTAGTTGTCCCAGAGGGATTGCACAATTTTTGGGGTCAGCAGGTGACTGCCTCCCAGAATTGCACAATTTCTGGGATAAGAATTAGTGCTGGGTTAGATTGCACAGTTTTCTAGAGGAAGACTGCCTGACTACTCGATGCAATTCTGGAGCCCATTAGGTTTCCAGGCTGATTTGCACAATTTCTAGAGGGAAGGCTAGTTCCCCTCTAGAATTGTGCAATTTTATGAGGGAAGCCTTACAATCTGATTTGTGCAATTCTTGAGCTCAGTGGGCTGGCCAGTTGATTTGTGCAATTTTTGGATGGAAAGCTAGTTCCCCTCTAGAATTCGGCAATTTTTTGGGGGATCTGCTTGGCTAGCATATGGTCTAAGTTGGGAAAGACCGCCTGTGAAGGGAGTGAAGAAAACTAACATGCACATGCTGACAAGACACTGAGAAAAAGCTAAAGCCTATATGCTTGATGGCGCAAGACATGCTGCTAAGGATGGTTGGTAAGGATGCTCCAAAACGAAGTAAAGGAAAAATTTTGGAGGGTGTTTGTAGCTGCTACAATAAACCGATTGCAAGATCCTTAGTAGGCTCCAAAATTCAAGTGTAGGAAAAATTTTGGATGGCGTTTTCTGCAGTGACAACACAATCCCAAATATTGATAAGAGGTTGATGCTTCTCTTTTTTGCACTTTAGCCACTTTAAGTTTTCTCTTTATGCACTTTTGTTGGGATGTTATGCTTGTTGATTATAATTATGAATTAAATGATGCCCCATAGGCAATGTGCATAAGAAATAATATTAAAAGTGATACACAGTCAACATGCCCCAAGAACCTACCATAAGTGACATAGCTTATGTTACATAATATTATTTGTCACATATAAGTGATAACAAGAGGCTTATGCATCTCTTCCTCAAAAACATAGTGTACTTGCATGAATATGAGAAGGTGGAGAGATCAATTTTTTTAATGATATGATTTTTTTTTATGTACTTTCACTATTTTAATGCCTAGAATTCTTCTAACACTAGTTAAAATCATAGATTCTAACAAAGACAAAAACAATTTGCATTTTTCCTCATTAGAAACTCAAAGGACTCTTTCATGATTTTATAGGTTTGGAATGAATAGTTTATTTTGGTATCTTACCTTCAAGTAATGATAAACCACTTTCATCCACCTTAAGGAATTTTGGAGTTCTTTGTCGTAGAGTGTCAAATTTCAGTTGATGGACTTGTATTCTGTAAATGTTGACTTCTTTGTCGTAAATTTACATTCCTTTAAGGGGACTAGATTTTCTCAAGGATAGGTTATAAAATGTCACATTTTTGAATAATAGGTTTCTCCATAGGAACTTCTTCATCAAGAATTTATGCATTAGTCACCTCACTATTTTCATCAATCATATAATCAGGTCCATGGAAATTCATCATCATCTAATCATCCTAAAAAAATTGTTCTAATGGGATATTCATTAAAGTTTTATTTTTTTCCCATGGAAAAAATTGTAATTTCATTAAAATTAGAAATTACATTTTGTAGATGCATGTGCATATTCAGATAATATTTATAGAGAGTCTATCATCTTCTGAAGAAGCAGCAAGCTAGTTACCTATCTCCATGGAGGGAGGTAATAGCCCAACAAAACTGTAATATGAAACCAAGCAGTATAGCATGCGACAGACCAAAAAGAAACTGTTATCTTGATCCACGTAGGGAGATAACAGTCTAAACAATGTGATGTGCTAATCTAATATTTGTTAGAAGCATAACAGTTCCAAAACTGTGAAGAAGAGTATATCAAAAATATATACAAAATATGGAATCAAAAAACAACTCTATAAATTAATCCATAATGTCCATAAACGGCCAATGATAGTATTGGTAATTTGCTCTGTCATTTTGTTCTCAGATCATCCAGATGCCTAGCTCCCAGAGCACTGCTTCTTTGGAAAGGCAGACATCATCTGTGTTCTACTCTCATCTAGAATGTGTCTCAAAGCATAAGACCAACAATATGTATATTTATTCAACCAATCACAAAAAAGTTTAGAATCTCCAAACAATTGTAAAGCAATGCAATTCCTCTCCAAAGAAAAACGAATGATGTGCATTGCTGCCGATAGTTCTACAAAATTATTAGTGCCCCTTCATAAACCCATTAGCATACTATAAGAGTGCTTCTCATTTATATGTAGAATGGCTCCCTCACCACAACCATCTTCCTGTGCCACCCCGTCACAGTATGCCCATGGCTTGTGGGAGTCCATCTGTTCCTATGTAATGTTCCTGGTTCGAGTGGGAGGGGGGTCATTAGGAATGAGATCATTGTCTGCCATGATCTTAGTCGCTATTAAAGGCCATTTTGGTGGCATATTTTGAATGATTATGAGGTTGTGGGAAATCGAGATTGCCCATCAAAACAACAAAGGGAGGTTCCAAAATTTGTGAGGAGTGACTGTAGAATACCAAGATCTCCAGGCCTCTATCAGAGTATCCACTACCCAGTTACAAGGAGGGGAGGCAGTAGCTATTAAAATATCCCACAGCTTGTGTGCTTCAGGGCAGTTCAAAAATAGGTGGGATACAAATTCACAATGGTTTGTGCAAAGATATCACTAGTTAGGTCCATGGTGAGAATGCTTTATTAAGTTATCCCCCATGGGGATTTTATTTCGCAAAATGCGCCACATTAATAATTTGGTTCTGGGAGGTGCCTTCAGCTTCCAGAGGTGTTTCCACTAGGAATGAAGGATTAGTGGTTTCCTCGACTTCGCTAGAGCTAAGTATCCATATTTTGGAGAGTATCTACCTAATTTAGCCGACGCCCAAATGAGCTTATCTTCACCTTTGATTATGTGAATGTGCACCTCTGAGAGAGCTTGTATAAATTCCTTCCAGATCTGCTGCCATATAGGAGGGATGTTTAGCTAATGGCCTGTTTACCAGGCCTAAGAGAGGAAAGTAGAGTTTGCCTCATCTACGATATGTGCAATGTGTGTAACATTATGCTCTTGGAGCTGCATGAGAAGTTCAATAGGAAATCTATGCATGTTCCTACATCCAATCCATGGATTGATTCTAGTACAAACCCTGAGTCTCGAATGAATCCTCCAAGTGTGACTTGTGAAAATCGGGTCTAGAGCCTTTAGGACTGCCTTCCAAATGATCAAAATTCCAGATGTGATTCTAACCAGTCTCCTAATCCAATTCAATATCTGTAATGGTGTAATATATTTTGAGGAAGCCACTCTCGTCTACAAATTGTTAGAAGTGACCAACTACCAAACAAGCTTCGCTTCCAGTGCTGTGGAAAAGTCATAAAGTTTTTTAATTCCCCAGCCTCCCCATTTTTTAGGAACTATGAGTGCATCCCATTTCACCCAAGCAAAGATTCTTCCATGCTGACTACCCCTCCATAAAAATCTATCGCAGAGTGCTTGTGTCTTTGACAAAATGCACCTTGGAATTCATTCTAGGGACATCGAATAAACAAGGGTCACTTCCAAAACAATCTTGATGAGAGTGAGTCGGCCAGCCCGAGATAAACATATGAGGTACCATAAGCTAAGTCTTTTCTCCAATTTGGCAATGAGCCAAGTCCAATCACCTATCTTATATCCATTGGGTTTTAACTTATACCCCAGATATTTTAGACCTTCATCTAGTCCAATCTGTGCAAAGTGGAACTTATGAACAGCAAAATGTATTTCATGCTGGGAACAGGCTATAGTAGTTAGAGTAGATTTTCCTTCATTGATTTTCATTCTCGTGGATTTCTAAAATAAGGAAAAGGAAGCTCTGATGATTGTTAAGTCTCCAATGCTCCCATTGAGAAAAATCATAGTATTGTCCACAAACAGTAGGTGCGTGAGCGTGCAATCCTCTTTAATCATAATACCCTTTAATCTGCCACTCCTAAAGTCCTCTTTGATAATCCTACTGAGATCCTCCATGATCAGAAGAAATAGAAGCAGTGAGAGTGGACATCCTTGTCTCAGCTCTCTTGCCGAGAAGAAGAAAGGAGATACACTTCCATTAATCAGGACAATAAATGGGATATTAGTGATGCATCCCATAATCCATTTTATAAAATTGAAGGGAACCCAAGATGGGTTAAAAGCATTCTTAAGTATAACCAATTCACTCTGTCAACAACTTTTAATAAATCTACCTTCAAAATCATACCTTTGTGTTTCTTGATGTGAAGCAAGTGTAACGCTTCCTGTGTCGTTCCTATCGCCTCATGGATCTGCCTATCCTGAAGGAAGGTGAATTGTTCTAGTGATATGTGCTTCGCTAAGATTGGTTTCAAACTATTTGCAATAATTTTGGTTATAATCTTATACAAACAATTATAGAGGGAAATTGGGCGGTAATCATCATAGGAAGATGAATTATCTGATTTCGGTATGAGTGCAATAAAAGTGGAGGTTATGGAAGCTTCCAGGCGTCCAATAGCCATGGATTTCTCAACTACCCAAAGGAGATCAACTCCTATAAGATCAAAGAAGGTCAGATAGAACTCGATGGTCCAACCATCAAGTCCCGTGTTTTTGTCCTTGTTAAACCATTTTAGAGTGGCCTCTACCTCTTCTAAATATACTTCATTCATCAGCTCTTTGCCTTCATCTTGCTCCACAAATCTGGGGAAACGTTGGGCAACTCTAATAATTTTAGCCAAATTTGTTTCCCTAGGGTCACTGTAAGCATTCTTAAAATGAGAGTTGGCTAAAGAAGCAAGCTGAGGGAAAGTGTTGGCTGTGTGTCCCTGATTATCCTGAAGCTACCAAATGGTGTTACTTTCATTCCTACCATTAGCAAACCTTTGATAAAATTTGGTATTTGCATCCCCCTCCTGCATCCAAATAGCCCTACTCCTCAACCTCCACACATCTTCCCTGTGCTTAAGAATTTTTCCTTGGGCCATGTACAGGGATGTGATTTTTTCCTTATGTTCATTAGAATTATACAACCCACCCTGATCATTTTCGGAATCAGCCAACTCAAGCTCAACCTGTCTCAGAGTTTGATCATCCTATAATATTTTTTGGTGTGCCCAGTTTCTGGTCATCTTCTTCAGCTCTGTGAGGTTATTAATAAATCCCTCTGTTACATTCGCCCTCACCCTTGGAGGGTTTTCTTTTCAGAATTCGGTCACTAAGCTGATAAACAAGGCTTCCTTGAGCCAGGTAGAGAAAAATTTAAAAGGTCCCTTTGGTATTGATCTACGACCATCCATTTCCATATATATAGGCAGATGTTCTGAGAGTCCACCCGAGCCTACCCATTGCCTTATGTTGAGACCCAGATCCATAACTTGTTCTTTGACTAGAAACCGGTCCAGTCTCCTAGCCAATCCATTTTCACCAACTCAATTGTTCCTCCAAGTGGATTGAATCTTTGTTGAGGGGATATCTATTAGGTGGTGAACATCCAAAGTAGACAAGAAGTAGTCTGATAGGGTGTCTCTCTGGGCGCGATGACCCCAGGATTCTGAATGTCCAATGGAGAAATCTAAGTCCCCTTCAAGTATCAGATTATTGGGAGATAATAAATCTGATCCCAGAAGGTGTTCCCAGAACTCTAGCCAATTATGACAAGGCCCATAAATGTTGATGATTCTAAAAGGCATTCTCAGGTCTGCCGAATGAACATCTAGCCTAATAAATCTAGCCTCGCCCCAACAATTAAAGATCTTGATAAATCGTGTATTGATGCCCAAAGCAAGCCCTCTAGATTGACCATGTGCATCCAATCCCGAGAAAGTCCATCTTGGGAGAGTACGCTCAAGAGTGCGAGTGATATCAACAACAGGGCCTAGGGTTTCCTGTAAGAATATTATATCTAGTGAGTTAGAAGCGAATAACTGACGAAGAGCTAGTTTTTTTTGTTAGATTTCAGGCTTCTGTGGAAGTTTTTTGCAGTGGTATGATCCGGATTGTCCACATTTTTTTGTTCATTGTGTCGACGTTTCAAACCCCAAAGGGGGTCCATCATCAGGACAAATCAGAAAGATAGAAAATGAAAGAAAGATTATTGAGAGAAGGAGACATGAACCTGGATATAGATAAACCAAGAACCCTAATTTTATATAAGGGTCAAAAATTGATTTTGCAGGTCAGCCGTTCTCCTCTCAATTTTTATCCTCAGGATTTCGAGAAGACAAATCTCCTTCCATGTTTCCCCTCCGTACAAGCCTAGCTAGCCCTCTACAATTGTAGGATAAGATCTTCATGGAGGGGGTTCAGATGGGGCTTCTCTGGCTCTAAGGACCCAGGAATAGTGGATTTTTTTCCCAAAGCAATATCATCATCCACTTGAGATTGTACATGCTTAATTTGAGAGGGATGACCGTGGAGAGTCTTAGGAGGGGGAGGGGAATGAATGAAGTCCAATCCGACTTGATCCTACTCCTATTTCTTTGTTCTAGAATGTGTGCTGTATCTTGGAATGGAAAGAGTAGTCAAGGAGGCAAAGGGCACCAGAGGGGGGGTACAAAAAAGTGATGGGGGAGTCGGGGGGAAAACTATGTGATGGTGAGCCAAATCACATGTGATCGGGGCTGTTGCCACATCAAAATTTACTATGCCCAATCTCAAAGACAACCCGGGTAAAATAATTTCATTAACATCAGAAAAACATTGAGAGGGGATCGAGTGAATGGAGTTCATACCCGAAGTATTGGAGTCACCCGAGGCTGCCATGGCTGGTGCAGGAATCGGTGGCGATGGTCGCTGTGGCAGCCTGCCACGCATTCTCGGGATGTTCTGTGACAGAGCCATGGACTTATGCCCAGATCCAGATAGTCCATCCATTCCTTCTGAGTGTGGAGTGGTGCTACTAAGCAAATTTTCAGAAGCCCTAGGTTGTTCCTCCCTTACCGGTTCTCCGAGTGACTATGCCTCCTGCACATGAGATTCCAAAGGAGCCTGTCTAGCAACCTACCTAGTATTCGACCTATTCAAAGGGAAATCTTTGAATAGTTTCCACACTTTGTAACAATGCCTACATCTGAAGGGAACTCCTTCATAATCCAAAATCTGTCTCCTCGTAGTATTCCTCCATTGAACATTGATGTACTCAGGTAGTCCATCCAAGAGGTCAAGATGAACTAATATCCTAGCATAGGCAATTCTCCCAATGATTTGGAAAGAGGCATCAAAGGTTAAATAAGATCCTACTACATCCCCGATCCTCCTGAAAATCTCCTCTATCTAGAAATGACAGGGAAGGCCCAAAAGATGAACCCATATAGGCCCAAGCTCCACTCTTTCCTATTTGGGATCAAACATCGACAACCATCTCCTAAGGAGGATCGGGGCCTAGTCGATGTGCCAAACAGTGGAGAGTACCCAGTTTGTATGGGCTAGACATTTGAATATGAGGGAAAACCATCCCTTGACAAAGGTTTGTACCCTGGGGGGTTCTGTCAGATGATGAACCCAAACTTCCATCGCCCAATTTTGTAGCCTCTCCACACTATAGTGCCTTCCTCTTACACGTCCCACTAGAACTTTCTCCTATGAATCCATTGAATCCGGTAACAGTGTGTCCTCAAAAAGATATAGGAAAATATCATTGCCCCTTAGTTGTAGACACTTTTTCCTCTTAGGTGCCTTTTTGTGTCTACTGCTCATGCCTTCAGTAGTTTGACCTGGTTGTACCATGGCTTGAGTGTCTGAAGCCCTTTCTGCTAAAGGGCCTTTCACTAGGATGGAGTTGAAAAACCCCAGAATGATGCCTATTCCTGTGAAGTTTTCGGGAAGATGTGTCCCTGTGTCCAAAGGAGCTATTGATAGAGGTTCCTGAGAGTCTGTAGCCGGTTGTTTACCTTCCTGGGGTTTGTACAAACCCACCACTGTGGGAAAAGGGCTCGAACCAGCCCAAAGGCTGGGATCCCAGGATGTTGCAAGGGCTCAGAACTAGGAAAATTGAGGGGCAACAGTGGAGGGGAGATGAAATCCTGGATAGCCGAGGCTTCTTTGGGTAGCAAGATGGAGGGGATGCGGGGTTTAGAGATGGCGGGGAGGGCTTCTACTTCCTCAGAAAATTCATGGTCAAATGAAAACAAATCCTCCGCAGTGGTCCCAGGCTAAGTCCAAATGGGCATGCCCTCCATAGGATCCACAGTATAATCAACGAGATCCTCCATAACTATCAATACAACTAGCTGACAGCTGCCTGCAGTATTGATGCAAGAAACAGAGTATGTCGGTGTGGGGACCAAAAACTGTCTAGGGTTAATACAAACAAAGTCAAAATGGTTGTGCCCATAAGCAGTTATGGTGGGAGGTTAATCTAGCCACGGAAGAGAAACTGATACATGGAAATCAACCATGGCGATCTCCCATCCCTGCATCCTGTGGACGGGTCTGCACATCAAACCCTAACCCCAATCGCCTATCGAGAGCTCCATCCTCCTTCTTGCAATTTCATTCTATCTCATTAGAGGTTTATTTTTTGTATCAGTATTTGGATTCTCTTTTTCCAAAAGTTTTTATTTTCCCACACCTACCATGGCCTTTACTCTTTCTTCAATGTCCCTTTTCTATACGTTATTTTTTCTTTGAGGACTTTCTTTTCTGACTATGATGGTTCCCCATTTAAATGAATTATAATTACAAGGATAAAAAAGTTGTATTCCAATCATAAATAAACATATTAATTTTCTTCCAATCACAAAAATTGTCCTTTGATTATACAACAAAAAAAAATATTTTCTCCCAATCTTAAAAAAAAGGACCAAGATTGTGTTCCAATTCCATAGAAAGATTAAAAATTACCTTCCAATTACTATAGAAAACGAAAATTGTTTTCTAGTTCCTCAATGAGACAATAATTGTCTTCAAAATATTTAAATTTCCTTCTGATTACATAAAAATTTCCTTCTAATTAAACAATAATACACACAATTGATTTCCAATAACACAATTAGACAAAAAATATTCCTTCTAATCACTATAACTCATATTAAGTTTTAAATTAGTCACTTCTCTTAAGGCTAATATAAAAATTTTGCATGCATTATTAGGAACACACACACATTCCAAATAATGTGGATGAATTACTAAGGATAATTTATACTACATTAACTTCCCTACTTGCATTACTTTATCATCTATTCACATTAGATCAATAATGTTAGTACCATGCAGAGATTATATAATGTGTGTGCATGGTTGTCTCTATCTACCTCCCTCTATCCTTTCTCTCTCTATTCCCCTCATCACTCTCTTTGTCTCTCCCTTTATGTGCCCCATCCATCTCTATATCTATATACCTCCCTCTCTCCTTATCCCTTTCTCTCTCCATCACTCCCTCATTATCCATATCCCTCTCTTCCTCTCTCCTTCTTTATATTTATATATATATCTCCTTCTTTCTTTATCCCACCAACATCTTCCTCTATATCTCCCTACCTATCTCTGTATCTCTCTTTCCCTCTCACTCACTAATTGTATCTCTCCTTATCTTTGCCTCTCCCTTTCCCTATTTTTCTCTCAATTCTCCCCCCTCCACTCTCTCCATCCCTCCCTATCCCCTTCTTTCTCACTCTCTATCTCCACCTCTCTCTCTCTCTATTATTCCCTCTCTATCCATATTTTCTCCCAGTCTCTCCTCTCTCAATATCCATCCCTCATTATCTCTTTTCCCTCCCTATCTCCTTCCTTCACTCTCTCTCTTCCCCCAAAATCTCTATCTCTCTATTTACATTTAAATATTTCCTTTTGTATCTCTATCTATTATTCCCTATCTATATCTATATCACTTCGTCTATCCTAATCCCTCTCTCCCCCTCACTCCCTCATTGTCCCTCTACCTCTCTCTCTCTCTATCTATCTCTCCTTTCCGCCTCCACTCTCTCCATATGTCTCTCTCTCATTCTCTCTCACTATCTATATCCACTTCTCTCTCTCTCCTTCCCTCTCCATTTCTCTCTTCTTTCCTCAATAAATCTTTCTTCTTCCACTCTCCCTTCCTCTCCTTCTCTTCTATCTTAATCTCCCTCCCCTCCTCTCTCTTCTCCCTATCTGTCTCCTTCCATCTTTCCCCCAGTTCTCTATCTCTATATTTCCATTTACATATTTGTTTACATCTCTCTATATCTTATTCCTTATCTATATCTATCTCTGTCACTCTACCCTTCTCTCTCTCCCTCTCTCCCCCATCACTCTTTTTCTTTCTCAGACCTCACACTCTCTCTCATTGTTTCTCTCTCTATCAACATCCATATTTGTCTCTATCTCACTACCTCTCTCCTCCTCTCTCTCCTCCTCTCTCTCCTCTTTCCTTCAATCCCCTCTTCATCTCTATTCTTCCCCCTCTACTCTCTCCATCCCTCCATCTCTTCTTTTGCCTCACTCTCTATCTCCACCTCACTCTCTCTTCTTCCCCCTCCATCTCTCCCTTATTCCAGTCTCTCGCTCTCTCTATCTCCTCTATCAATATCTCTATTGGCTAAAAAATTTAGATTACAAACCTAGATTTCAACCTCAAGTTTCCAATAAAGATTTCCACTATAGTCTAGTACATTGCCAGCATTTTCATTCCTCCCTGAGGTAGAAACATATCACCCAAGGCATGCCAATACTTCTTATATGTTAGAGGGGAGTTTAGATGGTGCCAAAATTCACATCATTTTCATGCATTATACTTTTTTTATTCAATTCCACAAGAAACCCAAATATCCTAGTGCACAATACACAAATATACATCAGACTATATACTTAATCATTTTAATTTCTTTAAAGAAAGATGCATAACATAAAAACATTAATTCATATTATATATATATATATATATATATAGATATATATATATAACCCCACAACATCCTTATTATTTTAGATAAAGAGTTGAACCGCGGCTAGAAATACAGATATGGCAAAACTACACAAAGATCTACTCAAGATTACATCAAAGGAATTAGAGCAATTTTGTATTACAATAATGATATATTCAGGGGATTCAAATATAATTCTAACAACATGACAACCTAGTTATTTCTCACCTCCTTATTCATTTTATATTTATGTGGATTTTACAGATTTCCTTCACCATCTTGATCTCACTCGCTTGATCTAGTCCCTACTTGATCCCTTTGAAACAATCCAACTGCTTGGTCCACTTCTTATTTTATTCCTTCAAAATTAACAGTTAGATCCTTCTTTCATGGCTTCACCAAATTCCAAGATAACCACTTCCCTTTACTTCTTTCTTCTTCCACTGTTTGTTGGCATTTTGACTAATGTGTTGTCCTGGATGGAAACCTACTTGATAAATATGTGAACATGATGGTTATGCAGATGGTATAGGTGAGATAAAGAAGGGAATATCAGTTCAAAGATAGAGGAATGATAAAGGTAAAGTTTGGAAAGTATACGCAGGTCATTTGAATAAAGGTCGCGCACATATGTAGGTATGGTGAAGAAAGTCACGTACAGTTTCTGCACCATGGTATTGTCAATACCAGGGGTCTTTACCATGGTATTGGCCCATAGTAATGAGCACGACAACCCATATTTTATCTTTTAAAATAATACCATGGACATTACTAAGGGATTGGCCTAAGGCATTGGATACGACCTAAATTATATGAGGAGATGGAGATCAAAATGTTGGGTGTGCAAGTTTTGTGTTTTCTATGAATGATTTGATCTGAAACGGGTGTGCACCAAGGAGCAGGGAAAAGACACATATATGGAAAAATATGAATGAAAGCATGGCTTAGTTATTTCATATCTATACGTTGGTTTTCCTTTGAAAGATCACATACGTACGCGAATATTCTTTTGAATATTCGTGTATATTTTTTACAGTATGGACAAATCTATACATAGGTGTCAAGTATGAAGGATATGTATCTTTATAAGAGTCACATATATCTACTAAGGTTTTGTAGGATGAGGTGATGATAATTTTTGATCTGTTATATTATGTTTATGTTTGTGTGTCGATGAAATCTCTCTTATAATAATATGTGTCTGACAGTGTTGTTTGAGCTGAATTGATTATGAATTAGAAGTTGAAAAGGTGATGATACTACTCTGTGATAATCTATATTTTGTTAATTGATTTATGTTGGCTTAATTATCGGTTTGGATGGTTGATTTAGTGGCACAGTCATTCAGATTCAATTATCAATATTTTGAGATCTATATGCAGGAATTATTCAAGAGAAGTGCATACACATGCATGGATAATCAATAACAATTGTGTATACAATCATATGCATGTTTGTTCAAGGTTTGCAATGGCATCACTTGGTTTTTGTGATGGGTAACAATGTTTGACTTAGTATATTGATGAGTGGATATGCATTGGTATGATTTATTCTGAATTGATCAAGTTGCATTGGTTACATTAGAAGATTTGATGAACCAATATTGAGTAGTTGATTTTATAATTGTTGAGAGTGGATCCAATTTGAAACATTTTGAAAATGGATACACAAATAGTTGAGGAGAGCAGTATTCATAAAGGGGATTGTAGCTCCGTTCTAGTAGGAGCTGGAAAACAAGAGAAGGTTGTAGCCTTCTGCAGATTGGATCCTATGTACTAGTTAAAGTTTGAGCCAGTACAAGATTGTGAGAAGATTATTTTTAATAAAAGAAGAAGACAAAGACAGCAACAACAGTTGTTTTCTCCCACATTGGGTTTTTGCCTAAAAATATTTGTGTTCATATGGTTGTGTGTGTTTGTGTTCTATCTTCTTCTTAACTACTTATACTTGTTAATTGATGAATAATGGAATAATATCGCACTAATTAATGTTGTACATATGAAAATATAAGTTATCTATACATAGATAGGTTTATGTAGTAATAGTTGTGTAGAGATGCTAGTTTCCTTTACAATGATAACAAATAATAATCAGAATAAGAAATTGAAATTGAAAGTGTGTAAAATAATTATTTACCCCCACCCCACCTCTCTGTATTTTTCCTAAAATTGCTATGTTCTCAACTTTTGAACTGTTTTACCAATTACCTTTCCTTCTCCTCTCGATTACTTTTGCAAATCTTTTTTGACCAAAAATTGATAAAATATACCCAAAAAATGAAGGACCCAACATGCCCCAACCATAGTCTATTGACTCACCCTTGAGTTAATCTTATCTCTGTACACTCGACACTTCTTGTAGTTATGAAACTTTAGTTGATTTTCTTGCCTCCCTATTCTATTTCTTTTCCTTCAAACAAAGAAATCAACTCCAGTATTGTCTTGAGGGCTTGAGATTTAAAGATATTATAATATTCCATGGTAGATTTCCATGTAGTGAGCATGGCAGTAACCTGATCCAAAAACTTGGCAGTATCCTTTGGAGTGGGTTTCTGTGGATGAGAAGTAAGAAATGCTTTTCCATTGAACATTAGGATCGTGATTGAGCTTCTAAAGTTTTAGAAATTGAACTTTAGTTGAGGGTTGAAGATCCCGTAACAAAATTTTGGTCTTATGTCATTCTTCCTTCAACTGTCAATCGCTTCAATTGACCAAATAAACTTTGTTGTTGCATGAGATCAGTAGTGGAAATAGCTTGCTCAATGAGTTGTTGTGTTTATCTTTGTAGCTAATAAAGAGGTTGATTCTATTTGGAAAGCAGGCCTAGCCAATCTTGTACTTGCTGAAATATCTCCTAGGAATCTCCCATGATTTGTTGAAGTGTTGAAGAGTATTGTGAAAATAATATCCTTGCTCAATATCTTGAGTGATACGTTGCTTGAATTGTTTCATGGTATTAGGAAGTGATTTCATAGATTAGCAATAGTACCACACAACTCTCTATTCCCAGTGACTAACTCCGTACAGGAATTTTTAAGGAACTCAAAGCATTGGGGAGGCTGACATATAGAAAAATATTTTGGACCATTAGGGACAAAATCCACAGTGGTCTACCACATCTGTTAGAGCTTAAAATAGATTTCTTTAACTTGTTCCACAAATTTATCTTTGTCTCCATTTGACTAGTCGCACTCTTCAGTGACAGTGAAGAGGTGTTATTATTGTTGTTCATGGATAGTGGCAAGCTCATTATAACATGAATCGATGAGAACTAACTGATCTTATAGATGAATTGATGAAGCTTTGATAAACTGAAATAGTTGTGGAGAAGTCCAAGTTTGAATAACATTTGTAGATATATTGTTACTTGAAGGAAACCTAGCCTACAAGGGCTAACCACTTACGACATATTTATTTGATTGTCCTTGAGGTGATGTTTCTAGTTCTTGAGTCTACTCCTATTGGAGGTTTTCTTGAATTTTGGAAACATGTGAAGGAAGAAGAGGGACTATATCAAGATATTGTGTAAATAAATGCAATGCCTCCCGAAAGTAATTAGGATCCCAGCTGACAAAATCAATTTGATCTGCATAAATAATCGTACTATGCTCGGGCTATGATACAAATGAACACTACATAAGTGGTATAGGAATTTCCTCTAATGGCATTGTATCCTTGGATATTAATTCAATTTCCAATTCAACAATATTTCTAGTGGTATGGTCATGATAATATTTTTTAGAAGGATTACCTGAGATGGTTGCAAATGGCAAGGCAGTATGGTTTGATGACATAGGACTATGTGTGAGAGAATGAGTAGGCAAGGAATTAATGTGTTCCTCAATAATATTAGTGGGTTTAATAGAATCGTCATGTATGTCATCAATAAGATCAACAATAGTTGAAGAACCAAAAACGAGCTTCGTAAGCTTAGAAGCAACAAAGGCTTGAGCAAAAGTGAAAGCATTAAAAGTAAAAGGATCAATATCAATGATGTTAGGGGGAGTTTATGACACAGGGATGATAAATGCAAATAGAAATGTTGGATGTTTAAATGACTTACCAACAAAATGAATAACAATAGGTATATCAAAAGTAGAAATAATCGAGCTTACCAGGGAGTTGATCTCCAAATGGTGTTATATGCAGAAGATACACATTCCTAAAGCTTCTTCATCATTAGTTGGAAATCATGTTCAGTGGCTAGGTTCTTCTTGGAGGAAAAAGGAGAATTAGAGGACAAGTATAGAGGTTGCAATGCTTCTATAGAATAAACAATTCCATCATGTGTTTGCATGCACTGAAAAAATGGCTAAGAGTATACTTCTTGATGGAATGAATACTCTAACATATAATAGGGTAACAACTTCAACTTATATGTTTACGCATTGAAAACCTTGGGTTGAACATATATATGACTATGACTAATACCGAACCACATATGCACTGCATATTTATCTAGAATTGACCTAGGCACTCTAGTCAGTATCTGAGTAACATCAAATATTTTAGTGTACCATTTCTAAAATGTATTTTCATTGAACTCCCCATTAGCAACACCAATTTAATTCCACCATAGAACGTAGGTGAGATCGAGGGCTTCATCATTTAGTACTTTAGCTGGGTCTTGACTTGCTATCATGAACCATTTCACCATTGCAATGGAAACCACTGAATATCCATAAATAAAATATCTCTCCATTTTGTATACATCTTCACATGCCTCAAAGAGTTAATTTAATAAATAGCTACAACACTTAAATTTCTCACCTTGCTCACAAGCTTCAGTGACAAAAATGGAATCTAATGTCCATTCTCCTTTTGTGTAGTGTCGCATGAGTTTTCTGGTTATAATATGGTAAGCGAACTTAATATTTTCATTATTGATCATTTTGACGAAAACTACATGACCCTTTTGCTTAGTGCCATATTTTTCATACAAATGGGCATCACCTTTCTTCTTTTCACACTTCGATACACTTTGGAATGTAGTTAAAACATCTAGACATGCATTGATAATCAAGTGAGCTAGTGAATTCCATCCACATGTATAGGGTATTCCTTGACAAGCCATAGCTAACCATTATGAAATTTTCAGATAAGGAACTTGGTACATTCCATGGCTTCACATGTGATGAAGAAAAAAGATATATCCCTTAATTTTATAATTATAGACCTTTGTAAAGGACGAAATTCAGGATTTAGTTTGGGTTTGTTGTCTTCAGATGGGGTTGGAATGGAATGCATGTAAACCTCATAACTTAATGCTAGAAACAATGATGCGTCAAACAAATAATTGTCAACTAGGGTAGTTTTTTCATACTTTCCAAACATTCCCTTTGTTGGCATAATTCGATCATCTAATAAATCACATGGAACTACTGGCTTGGTAACAGGACCCATGGCAGACGATTGAAGACTATAGACAATTTGAACATGGGACAACGATGAACTTCTTACACAGGGGAACTAGACATAGAAGCTAGGATGGAAATTTTCAAAAGATACAAGAACATTATTGAGTAATGTTAATTTTTCTTAGGGATTTATTGTTTTTTTCTTTAGTTAATTTCATTTCATCATCTACACATTAAATTCACCACACAACATTATAAAGTATTCAACAACATATGAAATTATGTAGAAGGAACAATATAATCAATAATGTAACAGAACATAAAGGAAAAATAGAAGAAAAACATTCACACACAAAGACACCAAGATTGGTCAAAGACTAGGGAATCACCCCAAAAGGGGGAAACCCTTTCAATTTCTTCTTCTTATTAGATTTTCATTTAATGTTTCATCAAAGAAAGAGTACAATGATCCATATCTTCAACCACAAAACTATCTAGCAAAATCAGCTAAACAACATCCAAGAGATGAAACCAACAATGATAATATTTAAAACCATAATTCAAAAGCCTACTGCCAATTATCATCAAATGTCAGAATCTACAATCAACTATGGTCAATTTTCAAAATCAAACCCTGGGTTCCAACCACATTCATAGCCTTGCATTCCTATGGTTGCAATCAAAAATATCTTGTGGCATCCTTCAGGATGTGAAGCAAAAACCCTAATCACACATGCGAGCTTCATATCCTGCAATTTTGGACATGTGCAAACCAACCTACGTGAACTCAGACCTATCTCAAACAAAACAAGAAAAGAATAATGATTGATGATCTTCGAATGAGGGTCACTTGACTTGTATTTATAGCCATTCAAGCGTGTTAAATTTAACTTTTAGGCTCACTTGCCTTTTTTTTCACATGGGGTTTCCATATTAGAATATATTTTTCGTTAATGAAATTAAATTCTTCCAAGGGATAGTAGGGGGATTCCTTGATGAGGATGATTTTCCAAGGGAGGGAATTTGTCCTTGATCTGCCAAAATTAACACTCCCTCTTAGCTAGGAAGAAATTACCGACTACAATGTATGTCTTCTGATAAGGATCTCATCATAATCAAATGTCATCCTTCTTCATATATGCTAATGTTTGCTCATCCCTGATCATATCTACTTATCTACTCCTATGTGCTAATATTTGTTCATCTCTGCCCATCTCTGCTTATTTCTGCTTATCTCTTCTTATATGATGAACACACTTTAATATAAAAGAAGAATAATTTGAAATCAGAAGAGAGTACAAGATACCACCCTCTATTCATCGAGGAGCCACTTATACCACGTGGAATCACTATCAGCAGGGATCTCAATTCTACTACCCTCAAAACATCATAGAGCTTAATATTAGGGAGTCCTACTCAACCTAGAACCACATCAGGGAGCACATCTCAACGTGGAACCCAATGACAATGAGGAAGGTTCTGTGGGACACTCTCACCTAAATTCATCTCATAGGGGAGAATATGTCTTCCACCTTATGTCGATCAATAGGCAAGATACCACTTACCAAGGAAGGATCACAACCATCCCATCTTGCAACCAATGGGTCAAATACCACTTGCTATATGAGTTAAGGATCACAACCATCCTATTTCTTGTTGATCTTCCTAGCACTGACCTTGAGGATTCATGTGCCAGTAGAACACCTACATCATAATCTAGCTTGGGTGAGATACTCCACTTACCAAACCTAAGGATCACACACCCCCAAGCTTTCTCAAGCTATTGGCCAAACGGGGAGCGATAATTCCAACAAGTTGGGCTTGTGGGTATGATTCTAACTGGGTAGATAGGGGAGCTACATCTTCTACCTTATGGGTTATAGGTAGTGGTGATAACGTATTTTCTAGATATCCCTCAACCCAAGGATCCCTACATCTTAATTCCTCATCCTGGGATCTCAAACAGGGGAGAAGAGCTGGATCAATGACCTCAACCAGCCCTACTCTTTGTATATCAGAACCACATCAATGTTATATGGTACCAACTTAAAGAACTTGCTCAATAGCTCAATTACAATTGCCTCCTATATTACCAAGAGCATCGGTCATTTTCTTTCTTGTTCATGTAGGATATTACATTAAATATTATGTTAGAATAAATATATGTCACAAAAGGATACCTTATGTATCCTCTGTCTCATCGAGGAAATAATCAATAGCCTAAGTCTGTCTCATATAGTAGCACTGTCTTAATCTATGAGAATATATCAGTCCTAGCTATATACATGATTCTCTACCAATCAAATCCCATTCTTTGTTG
The DNA here is from genome assembly GCA_000404065.3 of Pinus taeda. Classification (NCBI taxonomy): domain Eukaryota; kingdom Viridiplantae; phylum Streptophyta; class Pinopsida; order Pinales; family Pinaceae; genus Pinus; species Pinus taeda. The sequence goes on along the minus strand of APFE030537391.1, from coordinate 45,030 downwards.
TTGCAATGTATCATTGTCACATCGAAATCCTATTGAAATAGATCTCCAAAAATTGTCCTTATCCAAATTATTCCATAGCTAGCCATGCTAACAATAATGTACTCAACCTCGATCGCACTTAAATCTATGAAATTCTATTTCCTACTCATCAAAATTTCATGGAATATCCCAGGCTAAAGTAGCACCCAAATGTGATAATATTGTCAAAAATTATCTTTGACCCAATCATCATTAGTGAATCTATGCAGTCATACTTTGGAAGTATATTTCAGAGCAAGATTTATTATCCCATGAGAATATAAAAAATGTGCTTGGCAGCAACCCAATGTGTATGAAGTGACCTAACCATGGATTGACTCAGGTCATTATTTACACAACATATGTCTAGATGGGTGTTATAAGTAACATAAATGCTTCAATCATCTACCGGTTTCCAAGCTAGGTTCAACAATAAATCTACATAATTTCTTGAAATTTAATTACATCAGGGTGTTCAATTATTTTCATTTCCACTTTCCAACTTTATTTCCAATAGCTTCATGGTATGTATTCCTTTTCCATACTTCTAATTGCATAAAGAAATTCATCATGTAATATTCCTCATCTTGAGCTTTAGAGGCCAACTCCCTCTTACTTTAATCATTATGGGATCATTACCTATCAAGAGTAGGTCATCAACATATAAAACCAAAATCAAAGGCATACCTTGGACCACATTGATTGACACATCTTCTAGGTTGTACCAAATAACTATCAATGCATATGTACCAGGCTCAGAGATTTCTTCAAACCATACAATGCTCTCTACAAACACAATACTGGAAAAGCAATATACTTAGCCTCAAACAAACTAATATTGTGCAATTAAGTATGTTTAAAAAAAAAAAAAAATAATATCAAATCCATGAATGTTTCTTCTAATATCACAAACTCTTCAGACCAAGTGCCAGGAAGAACTCACACCCAAATACTAGGTTACAACCTTATCTATTTTTTTTTTAGCAACTGTCATCAAGAAATATCAAACTCCATCAGACCATCCACATAATTATTATATGAATTATATACCTCAAGGATAAGTTGTGTAATTTTCATCCATTTATTGTGAGATTTTTACAATAAAAATCAATGCATACTGAGTCATAACAATTTACACTTCAATTAATATGCCAAAGCCAATGATTGTTGGCTTGTTGGGGCCTAAGCCAGGTTTAGAAGTGTTTTAGCCAAACAAATACCGCACTACCGGCCCTTTCGGCAACAATTTATGGAGCGCAGGCTGAAGTCTCACCCGAGGTAGTATGGGAGAATGCTGGAACTAGGTTTCCACACCTTAGGGATGTATTGATGCGACCTGGAAGGATCGCAAACCATTCTGTGCACCTGCACTACCCTGCACAGTTACCTATCCCTCACGTAGATCCATGCCAGGTACTTTCCTGAATCTTATTATTTATATGTATTTATTACAGATCTAATCTTCTTCTTATAGTCTTTAAGCAAACATTTAACAATAAAACCCAGTGCATGAAATCACAATTCTTAAAGGCACTGCATAAAATAAGCAACATATAGATTCAAAATAAAGCACACAATGATTCATAAATTCTTATCTTTATTTATCTTCTATTAATACAACCAGATCTGCCTTGCACACTTAGCTGCAGGGGTCCGCGCATATAGTTGCAGACTCTACCAGGCCTCTGCACACACAGCTGCAGAGCCTTTATCTATCTACCAACACCCTTGACTCGGACTTACAGATGTAGAGAGAATATAGCATTCATAAACCCATAAACTTCAAGATTAAAACCAAAAATTTCCTTCTACCCTTAGAGCCTTGCTCTATTTATACATTCCCATGGTCTGCGGACCATGGGCATGCCGACTCACTTTCTATTTTCTTACATTATTTTCGGGCGAACAACCCTTTGACTTGACTTATTACAATTTTCACTCCATGCACTTTGCGAAGCCTTTACCATCCCTTTACCCAAAATTGTGGGCTTTGAGCCCCAAAACCATTACGCGGGGCCTCCGCTACCCAATAGGCTCCCAACACAATCATCGCGACTCGTCCTGAGTCACTCAGTTGGTGTAGTAATCTTCACACGAAGGTCATTCAACAACTTTTGTACTTCACTTATACTTGTAACAAAATCATCCACCATCTGTTGTACCTATTCTACGCGAGCCACCGATGTATTAGTATCCATTTCAATTGGCTCATATGCTGCCTACATGTGTGCCATCTTTCCCTCAATGTTGGTGGAGAACGCGAATGCCTCATCAAGCCATGGTTGGATGTGTTCTTTAAGCACTGCTTCCTTCTGTCAAGCAGCGTCAACTTGTGCCTTGAGAACCTAGGCCTCCCTTATTTTGGTCAATCATTGTGTGATGGCAAACGTTTACACAGTTCCCCGGACTTTGTCATAAGCCTATTCTATCTCCCATGCTTCTACTTCTACCTGCTGTAGCATTGGGTCTTCTTGGTGGTCAGCACCAGTATTGCAGCAACAATGATGCAACTCATGGGGCTCCCTACTTTACTTATATCAACCCGGTAGTACGTAACAAACTTGGAAGCGACGGTGTTGTATGCACAAGTACTAGCTCTTACTGCAAGTTGTCACTCGGTCAGCTGGCGCAAGTTCGCTAGGAGCTTAAGCCAACTTATATGAATTCTCAGAAGAATCTTTTAGCTGTGTTGAAAGAAAGCCAACTCTATAGAGGCTATTCTATTTTCAGAAGGAGAAGGAAAATTCAAATGTAACACAAACCCTAGCAAACCCTAATTGACCTATTAACCCTACTTTTGCAAGAAAAGAAATGAAAAGTGAGGAAATGAGTGCCATTGACTACTGGAAAGGTAAATTGCATTTATTCAAGCTACTTTTGAAAAGAAATGAGAAGAAAACATCTTTTTGTGCTTTTGAGTGTTTTTATATGAATATTATGCTTGTGATTTATCTGGTTGTGATTGTGCAGAGGTTTGGTGGCAAAGGAAGGTGGATTTGGTTTTTTCAGAGGTGGAGGAAGGTGTGGAGAGGTCCTAAGAAGCACCTAGTACCCTTCTAAAGACTTTCATAGCAATTGGACTTCAAAAAATCACTCACAGGAAATTCTACAAGAGGCTGCAAGGGATCTACAGGAGGAGGCCGCGAGCTATTTTTGGAGTTTTAAAGGTGGAAAAAGGATGGAAGAGTGTAACTGAAGGCTAGATGAAGTTGTTGAGGTGTCTGAAATTTGTCAAGGAATATGAAGAAATAACATGATGGTTGGATTTGTTCAAATGGAAAGAAAGAAGCTTATGGAGAAAAATGCAAAAATTAGGGAAAATTGGTAAAATGTTGCGAATGACTTGGGAAATCTATGAGAAGTGAGCTAATGCTGGCTACTTTATGGATGTATGGTGAGCTAAGGTGTCCTACAAGAGATCTGCACATCTACTTATGAAAACTAATCAAAGAAAGAACTAACTTTACCATGAAAACATAATTTGTTCTAGCTTGACCTAATTTCTGACCTACAAATAGAAAATGTTGAATAGTAAACTGTGAACAGAAAAGCACACAGAGAGAGATATGGTAAAAGAATAGGAAATGATCTAAGAAACTGAATCTGAACCAATATATCAATCTTTCCAAATCAAGTTATCACACTAGCAATTGCATGGAACAACAAAAACTGTGTTTTTGGTGGCAATAGAAGTGCCTTGACCTCAAATCATAGTCCCAGGAAAGGAGAAAGGATATCAGGGCCTTCTATTGGCCTCTTTGAATCTCATTCTATCATTGGAGTAACCTACTTGAGCAACTAAAATACAAAATAGCTACGTAAACCATAAAAAACGACCTAATCTAACAAAGTGAAACGAATCTATGTAAAAGAAATTAATTCATGAACTGAAGCAAAAATATATAAGTACATAGTAAGAGGTGCTGGGAAACTTGGGTTGGGCCCTAACCCAAGAGCATCAACCCTCTGAAAGAGATTAGTGCTGGCTCAAAAACTATTTCATCTTCATTACCAAAAATAATAGTCTCATTACATGAACTGTTCTCAAAAAGGAACTCAAAAATAAGCTCAATAATGTGCTGCACAAAAGTGTGAAAATTCTAATAATGCTTGGCTAAAATACTAAGGCTCTAATCCCCCTTATTTATACAAATGGAGTCCTCCAACATTCCTCCTAAAATCAAGGAACTTGACTTCCTAGAACTAGAGATAAACAACAGTCCTTCTTTACTTGCTCGGCTACCCCTTGGAATGTGGACCTTTGTGCTCCGAGTTGCCGATGGAGGATTCAAGGGAAGGGGTCATAAATGAAGAAGACACCCCCTCTACAAATCCTCTTCCCTGTTTTCCTCGAGTTTTGGCTACCATTTGCTCATAAATCCCTTGACTTTGTCCAAAATTGGCCAAAAAATCTGCATAAAGCACACATTAGACTACATCGCAAAATGACTAGCCCAATTCACTCTATTAGCATAAATATATACAAAAAACATGAAATAAACTAATGAGAATGGTGGATTAAGTCAAAATAAGAGACAAAATGAGCCCATATAATTACTCATTTCCGGGGCTCATCATCACCCCCTACTTAATGGGTTACTCATCCTCTGAGCAACTAATCTAACTCTACATCCTTGATGGCTCTGATAGATTCCCTAACATCCCATGCCTCTGATGTGATATTTTCCTCTTTATCATGAAAACCTGCCTTCCTATCCATCACTTCCCACTGTTTCTATTCTTCCTCTTCTTTTATTCCTTCCAGTAGTCCTAGCAGTTGTGGAGGACTGAATTTAAGGCCAATCCAATTGGCCTTCAAGCTTTTCATTGAGTACTATACAGGGGCATTTTTCTCATGGATTCTCTCATCCTATTTGGGGAGTGATACCCTATGATCCGTAGGCTGTGTGGCAACGTATTCCACCTTCTCATGCAGGCATGAATGCAGTCATCTCTAAACAATCTCTCCATGTCCTTGAAATGAGAAATACCCTGGGCTTTCTTGTCAACATAGTCAGGGACAACTTGAGGATTAGCTACAAGGTGTTGGTGGGCATAGATGAGAGCCATGGGCTCTGTTGGTTCTACTCTAATCATCAGCGGTTCATTCGGTTCTTTTGCCATCATTTTCTAGATTTCCATTGCCCTTTTCTCTTCATGGCTCATCCAAGAGGCCATGGCCATCCGCTGCAAGTCTCCCAACACAACATTTGGATCCCATAAGTTCATGTCAGTAACTGCCATGTTGTGCAAGTAAAAATTTGTTGGCTTTGCTTTGTCCTCAGCAGGGAAAATTTTAAGAACACCCCCTAAATTTATAAGTATAATAAATGGGCGAATCTTCATGGTATATAGGAAAAATGGAAGGCGATTTTATCAATAATATAAGATGTATATATAATTTTTTGGTGAATCTCTCAACAGTCATGGCGAATATTTTACTCAATAAATCAGTCTTGGTATTACCATGGGTTATCATAAGTTTAATTCCCCCATTTAAATAGCCTACATTCTAGGTGAATACCATGGGTCAATACCATGTGCCATTTTGGTGAATACCATGGGTCAATACCATGTGCCATTTTGGTGAATACCACGGGTCAATACCATGTGCCATTTTTATTTTTATTAATACTAATATTAGGGTTAATAATGTTTTTTTCCATGGTATTAATAACAATCTAGTCCATGGTATTTGTCCCATATTATTTTGCCCATAGGTTTTACCTAAATATAACGCATTTTTGAGTGTTCATAAATATAAGGTGACTTATGGAGTAAATATAAAAAAATGTTTTATTTGTTTACTATACCTCTCATTTATTTATATTTTTATTAATTTACCATATCTCTTTTATAAATATGGTATTTGGCCCATAGGATTCACTTAAATAAAACCTATTATTGAAAATGGGCGAATGGATTCACTTAAATAAAACCTATTCTTGAAAATGGGCGAATGGAAGGTTCTAACTCCTAATTTCAAGGGCTAAATTTACCTTTTTTACCCTCTCCCTTAATAAAAATTCTTGAAAATGGGCGAATGGAAGGTTGTAACTCCTAATTTCAAGGGCTAAATTTACCTTTTTTTACCCTCTCCCTTAAAATAAGGTGGGCTATTTGAGGTGATTTGTAAAAATGTACTATGATACAAAATATTCGTCCACTAAAAATTTAAAACCCCTTAATTTCGCCAAAGGGCGAACATTCGCCCCTAAAATTTTCTATGGTCCTCAGCTGAACTATGATCACATAAATGCATGAATTGGCCATAATCATGAAAAGGTATTGTGCCCCTTTGGGCTAGTGCCTTAATCTGAAATTGGAGCCACTAATCCTTGAGGTACACTGCATATGATTCGGCTAGTTGCTTGCACTATAATGCCTACATAGCCCAACTGGCCATGCAGGCTAACTAGGCTTCCTTTTTCTGTAGCTGCCTTCTTAAAATCAACACCTCATTTTCTGCCTGGGATTCCCTTTCCTATTGTTGTTTTATTATTATCTCATTGCCTGCCTGGGGTTCCTCTTCCTATTGATGTCTTTTTAAGATTGACATCTCATTTCCTCCTTGAGGTTCCCTTTCTTACAGATACTTCTTTAATATTTCATTTTCTGCCTCTAATTGAGCTCTTCTGATGCTTTCTATATGCCTGAACATGCTCAATTCTTTGCGCATCTCCCTCAATTTGTTTTCCATGTCCCCAATGTCTTCCACCCCTTTTGATTTTTCAATCTGCATCCATGTATGGGTCCTGACTCTTTCCTTTTCTAGCTCGAAGAAAAGAGGGACTGCAAACTTTTGTGGGATGATCTTCCCACATTCTAGAAGGTTGTAGTAAGAGCCTAAGTTAGGCTGAGGTCCAGGCTCTGGGATCTCTTTTGCCTTTCCTTCCTCCTTGGTCTGTTCTTCTGCCTTATTTTCAAGTTTTTTAGTGTCTTGGAGCTTTGCCAATGTCTCCTGTGGAGAGGTTTGTACCTCCTATAGGACTATTTTAGAGTCCATTAGCTTGATCCTTTCTTTCCATGTTGAGGTCTTAGGACTTCCTCTTTCGTAAGTGATGGGGCTTTTGGAGGGAGGTTCCTCCCTTGTTGTAGTGGGGACATCCTCAATGATGATGGGATCCTTTGAAGGTGGTTGAGGATTCCCCATCTTGATTCTGGTGCTCTTTCGAGCCTTGAAGCACATAGATGGTTGTCTCTTTCTTTTCCCTTTGGGCTTGGCTGGAGTACTAAGTGTAGGAAGAATAGTTGCTACTTCTCTTGCTAGTGTCTCAGGAGACACTTCTTCTTGTTGTGTTTCTTCTTCTTCATCTGCTATTTTTCCTATTTCTACTGGTTTTGTGTCTGTCATCTCTAACTTTGTTTTCTCCTCTACTTGCTGAGTTTCTGCCTTTCTTGTGGCAACCTTTTTCTGAGCTGTCTTAGGCTTCTTCTTTTCAGTTCTTGGCCTCTTCTTTTTCTCTGCTGTGGTTTTCCCTTTTTCTACTCTTGAAGTTGTCTACTTCTCTGCTTTAGGCTCATCTGTGGTGGTGTCATGTTTCTTCTCTCCTCTCTATTTTTCTTCTTTTTATGTGTGGGGTTCCTCTTCTTCCAATTAAATGTTCAGTTCTTCTTCATGGATTTCCTTATCATCTTCCTCTTTTTGTTCCTCCTCTTCACTTCCAGATGGACTAAGGTCATTAGTGAGAGCTTTTATATCATCCTCTTTAATCATGTGCCTAAAAATATCCCAGGCTATGGGGGTTGTGTAAGTGTGGAGGGCATCCTCCACCAGCAACTTAATTAGCCCATGGTAGGCCAATTGGTCTAGAACCCCTTCCTTCAGTTTGGTGCTAGACTCTATTAAGGATTGGAGGAGAAAATATGGAAGACTGAGTTTTCTAAATGCAGGAAGGTCCATGCCATATCTTAGTTCATGTCACAGTCTGAAATGATACCCATAGACTATGTTGTATCTTCCTTCACAGGAGATATACTTCATGATCTGGTAGCTAACCTCACCCCATGGATAAGGTATACTTGTCCTCTTGATGCCATTCTTATCCTCCATAGGATGTTCATAAGGCTGGAAAAAGGTCTTCCTAGTAACTTAACCTAGTGGTTTTTCTTCTTTGCTCTAGGGGAGTCCAAGTGGGAGACTTGTAGTCCTATTGATGAACTCTGGTGTAAGTTCTATGGTTAGACCCTTGAAATTGATGGTGTCATGGGTTTTTGAGTGATGTTTTAAAGACAATAAAAATTCCTCTGTCACTTCCTCATCATACCCATGAAATTTTTCAAAGAAAGGCATCCAATTTTCCCTGGTAAAAAGGGATACCACTTCTGGATGTTCATGTAAATTAGTTTAATTCAGAGGCTCCTTCTTCATAAAACCCCCTGTCATGATGTTCCGAGACTGCTGGAATGTTTCATGTGAGGAGGAAGGCAACAAATTTCAAACCCGAAACAGAGGAACAACTGAGGGTTTTTTTTTGGAATCAGAGAGAGTTTTTTGTGTTCTTCCTTTTTAACAAAAACAAATTTCAACTTTCCTTCCCTTCAAACTTTTTTCTCAAACTTAATTTACTTCTCGGGTTGTTTGACGGAAACAGTATCTTGAAAAAAACAGAGAATATACATAACAATGCTTTTCTCCTTTCACAAAATAAGCAGACTACCCAATGCAAATTTACTGCTTAATTTTCTAGATTTGCATCATCTCTTTACACAGGAGAATACCATGGAGGAGAAAAAGATAGAATTTCAGTGCAGAGAGTAGATGGAGAAACTATATATATTTCTTAAAAAAACACAGGCAAACTTCTGTTCTCACTTTTCCTTTCTTTTCAACTCAATACTTTGCTTCAAATCCCACCACCTTTTTTAGATATATGAAATGCAAAGTGGGTTTTACTGAGCCTACTTTTTCGAGCTCAAATTTGGCATAAAGTCCCGAATTTTACTCTGCAATGTTGCTCACTAGCCCTCCTATAGAAGGCCTCCTGTAGGACTATGTTTCCGCTCTTGTATAGTGCGATAATGCTCCTGTAGAGCCCGATAACTTGAAGGGTTCTAAAACTAGCAGAGAGCAATTGTTTCGAGGTTTTGAAGGTGGTAGGTAGGTTGCTATAGCCAAGAACTCGTGGATGCAAATGAAAACAAAGGTGGCAAAGGTGGTTGACTGCAGCATACTTAAGCTTACGGGCATCTTCTATGATGACGAGGTGAGGTGGCAAGAAGGGTATGTTATCCCCATCCAGACCACGGGTCCCTACTTCAGTGCCATTATGAATCTTCATGTCGCCTGCCCACAATCACTTCCATCATTCATATTATACACCGCCACCACTACTGATTTTGAGTTTTCTTCCCGAGTTGACTAAACACACATGCCGATTGCACCCACTGAGTGTTGTTTGAAGTGGATGAGACGTTGTTTGAACTAGACAAGGTGTGCTATTTGAACTGGATGAGGGTGGCCAGTTAGCTGGCCACTGATCTTGTTTAATCGTAACCATCTCACTTGTCCATGCAGTTTCTAAAATATACTCATGCAACAGAGGAACGGGTTTAGTCACTTACCTGTTAGTTGCTACCATGTTGTTTCATGATCAGAATTTGGCATTCTGTTCATGGATTGCTGATACTGGCACATGTGGCTTCTGAATTGGTGGCTTGGATACCTCATGCTGGTGATCCTCAATCAAGACTAGTTCCTCGCGCATTTTTTCATATGTGGCTCCACTGACCCTACCTCTGGAGCTGGATCTTTAAGGGGATTAGTTGTTACAGGAATCCTGCAGGATTTCCTGTAACTGCTTCTCCCTCTAAAACTTTTGTCTAAGGCTTGAGCAGGGGCTAGAGAGCTGGTTGAGGAAGGTTCTGTTAGTCAAGGAAAAGCAGCTGGTATGCACTAGGTAAATGATAAGTTAAGGATGTTGCTGTTTTATTCTTCATTTTTTTTTAGAAATAAAAGAAACATGATTCTATGTTTTCTGTGCAAGGAGGAAAGAAGCGAGTGGAAATGCAGGGGTGTAGGTATGGAATGGAGAGTTAGGAGGATGAATGGTGGCAAGGGGGTCCACATGTCTTCTGGACAAGTTTCTAGCCCTTTGATCCTTTTCTGGACTTGATTTCGAGCTTCCTGTAGGATGCATAATTTCCAAAACAAGTGGGACCAAGGACTGGGAAAAGACAATGGTGATGAAGAAATGATCTATCAGAGGTGTATTCAGCCTGGCCATGTCCCTTTTTCTTCTGTGGCCCTCCTGCAATCTACAATGCATTCAAAAGAAGTTAAATTTTTTGGTTCCTGGTTTTTTCTTTTTTTCCTCTGTTTTTTGTTTTTTTTTTTATGAGACACTTGGGGCGCCTCCAGGAGGTTTTCACCCTCACTGCCTGCCCTGGGCACCTCTAAGGGGAGGTTTTCACCCAGGGATCTTTTATTCTCTTTTTCTTTTCTATTTTTTCTCTTTTTGTTTTGTTTCTTTTCTTCTTTTTTTAGGGTGTGGGTGGAGTGGAGGTAGAGACTTCCTCCACTACCAACACTGTTTTACTTAGATTCTCGATGAATTCTTGCTTACAGAGGGGCTTCCTATAGATTTTCAACCTATTTCCATTGACAAGCATGGGGATGGCTTCTTCATCGATGGTCCAGATCAAAACTAAACCATTGTCATTGCACCTTTCTACTGTGTACGGTCCCAGCCATCTTGTCCTCAGTTTGCCCTTGAAATATCTATACCTTGAATCATACGGTAGCACCCAATCTCCTTCCTGGAATTGTTTCTCTTTGAGGTGTCTATCATGCCATATTTTCCTTTGAAGCTGGACTACCTCTGAGTAGAGAATGGCCTACAATTTCTGTTCATCCAATCCATTTAGCTAAAGTAACCTTTCCTTTTGTGCATGGTTGAGATCTAGGTCCAACTGAGCTACCATCCTTAGTGTGTTACATTCAAATTCTATTGATAGCAAAGCCTTCTTCCCATAGACCAGCTCATAGGGTGTGAACCCTGTGGTGGTCTTCCAAGTGGTTTTATAGGCCCAAGTGGCCTCAACCAATCGATTTTCCCAATCTTTTCTACTGCTTCTCACTACCTTGGTTAAAATCCCTTCCAAGGATCTGCTAGTGACTTCCACCTATCCATTTGCTTGCGGATGGTAAGGGGTGGAAGTTTTGTGCTTAATTTTATGATGTGTGAGCAAGTCCTCAACCAGATTGGAGGTAAACTGGCTCCCTTGATCTGTGACTATTTCTCTTTGATATCCAAACTTGTAGAATATATTCTCTCTCAAGAACTCAGCTACTTTCTCTTCTGTTGCTACCTTGATTGCCTTTGTTTCTGCCCATTTTGTAAGATAATCAGTGCACACGATGATGTAAGATTTCTTCTTTGAAGAAGGGTTGACAGGACCCACAAAGTCCATGCCCCACTTCTCAAATGGCTCGAAAGTCACTTGAGGTTGCAAGGGCATCTCATCCCTTTAAGTAGGTTTCCCCATCCTTTCACATCGGTCACATTGGCTGCTATATCTCCTTACATCTTGATGAAGAGTGGGCAAATAGTAACCTACTTGCAGGATTTTGAAGGTAGTCCTCTTTGCTGCAAAATGGCCCCCACAGGGCCCATCATGACAAGTTAGGAGAATTTCAAAAACTTCCTCCTCCCTAACACATCTCCTCAAAACCTGATCTGGGCCAAGTTTGAAGAGATTTCCCCCAATCCAGGTGAAAGGGGCACTTTTCCTCACGATCTTGCTCTTCTCTTTTAAGGATGGGTGTGGCAGGAATTCTGTGGAAACAAGTAATTTGCTATATCAGCAAACCATGGAGAGAGTACTGAGATAGAAAATAGGTGTTCATCTGGCATTTGATCATCCACCATTCCTTCTTCACCTATAGGAAGATATATTCTAGAAAAAAATCCAGTAACAACATTTTCCTTACCTGGCTTATGAACAATGGTTAAATCAAATTGTTGCAATAAAAGCAACCATCTAATAATACGAGCATTTACATCTAGTTTGTTCATTAAATACCTAATTGCAGCATGATCAGTGTGTACAAATGTTTGATAGCCAGTGATGTAGTGTTTAAACTTATTTAGGGAATGGACTATAGCTAGGAGCTCCTTTTCGATTAAAATGTAGTTCAATTCTGCTTCGACAAGTTTTTACTTACAAAATATATGACATAAAGCAGCTTATCAATTTTCCCTAAGGCTACTCCTATCACTTTGTTTGAGGCATCTATATGAATGTGGAAAGGTAGGGCCCAGTTTGGACCTCTCAAAGTTGGGGCAGTCACCAGTTTACTTTTCAAGATATATAGAGCCTCTTGACAGTTGTCACTCCATATGAACTTCGCATCTTTTCCCAAAAGACCAAACAATGGAGTGGCTAGCTTACTAAAATCCTTAATAAATTGTATATAGTACCCTGCTAAGCCTAGGAAACTTCGAACATCTCTTATCTTTTGATGAGGTGGGACCCTTTGGATGATGGCAATTTGGTTGGGGTCCACCTATAGTCCTTGCTGAGAGATTGCATGACCTAGCATGGTCCCTTCAGTCATCAAGAATTCACATTTTTTAGGATTGAGGGACAGGTTAATTTCAATATACTTGTCCAAAACTTTTCCTAGGTTGGCCAAAGCTTCTTGGAAGTTAGAACCATAACGGGTAAAGTCATCCATATAGATTTCCACTATATCATGATCCAGTTCAGCAAATATACTCAGTACTGCTCTCTGGAAAGTGGCGAGAGCATTGCACAATCCAAAAGGAAGGACCTTGTATGCAAAGGTACCCCCAAGGGCAAGTGAAATTGGTCTTATCTTGGTCCTCTGGGCTGATTTGGATCTGGTTGTACCTGGTAAACCCATCTAGGAAGGAGAAGAATTTCTTCCCTACCAAGCCATCTAACACTTGATCTATGAAAGGAAAAGGAAAATGGTCCTTCTTGGTGGCCTTGTTTAGTTCCTGATAATCGACACAGATTCTCCACTTCCCAATTTTCTTTGGCACTAGCACCAAAGGAGAGACCCATTCACTATCAGAGATAGGATAGATGAATCTTGCATGCAGTAACTTTTGTAGTTCTTCTTCGACAATTTCCTTAAGGGCTAGATCCATCCTCCTTTGAGGCTGCCTGACTAGTTTGCAATCTTCCTTAATGTAAATGTGATGAGTACAGACTGAAAGGTGCACTCCCTTTATCTCCCTATAGCTCCAAGCAAAAGAATCCAAGTGTTTCTTAATAAGCTACACAGTTCTTTCTCCTGAGAGGTGGATAGGGATGAGTTGATCTTCAAGGTTATTTCTGGGCTGAATTCCACATTCTTAACTCTGAGAGAGGTCAGATCAGCCACACAGAGATCAACTAAAGGATTGGCTTGGGTTTCTTCCACCAGCGCTTCTAATGGCAACACACTGGGGGGTGGATTCTGAATCAAGTTTTCAATAAGATCATCCTCGATTTGTGCCTCCTCCCCCCATGGTAGCTTTTGTTGCACACAGTGGTGAAAAATAGACTTCATCCTCATCTTCCTCTTCCAACTAGAGAAGTAAATCATGTTCTGACAAAGGTTGGGCAGGAGGATATAGGACTAGCTATTTGGACATATGCCCATTCTTGATTGTCATGTTCCTCGCTTGAAAACTGATGTAGGCATATGCAGTAGCCAACCAAGGTCTTCCCAAGATGAGAGGATACCTAGTAAGCTTTTCCTTTGGTTGGAGAACCAGGAAATCAACAGGATACTCCCAAGAATCGATGGAGACCATTACATCTTCCACAATCCCTTCAAGGGTCACAGTGGAGCGATCTGCTAACTGTAGTACTGTTGTGGTCTTTCTCTGGGAGCCTTGAAGGTTGAGCTTGAGAATGGTGTCCTTGGTCATCACATTAATGGAAACCCCTAGATCAATTAGGTTATGGGGGATTATGGTGCCATTGATGTGGATATTGACTACAGGACTTCTAGGGTCTAAATATTTCAAACATATTACTTGCCCGAACATTAGTCTAGACAGTTGTCCTATGACATTGATAGTTGGAGCATCTCTCTTGCACCTGTCGAGGTGCCTAAAGCACTTCTCCTTAATCATCTTGTTGTATATAGGCCCGTCCTTTATGGCTTGGAGAAGTGGTATCTTTACAGTTGTTTCAATTCTCCCAGAAGTTCAGTTTCTTCTGGGGTAGGCTACTTTGTTCCAGTCAATCTCTCAGGAAAGGGTGGAGTGGCCTTTTGTTCACTTTCCTCTTTTTCTTCCTCATCCTCTTTGGGGGAACGTTGGTTATCTGAGAGAACCTTTCCAAATCGTAGGTTAATCTCCTGAATCTCCACAGCATGGGTCGAGAATGATGTTTCCCCGCTATATAACTGTTGGGCCTATATGTTATTCAGATTCGGGTATGGTTGAACAGGAATTTGGGGTTGCCTTGGTGGAACAAGAGGAAATGGTTGTGGTTGAGTAGGTGGTGAAGGAAAAAGAGTGGGAGGAGAGTTGTATTGGGGCCTCCATCCCTAATGAGGTGCATTCCACTGAGGCTGTGGCTGAGCATAAGAGTGAAAGGAATGAGCAACTGGTTGAGCATGGTATTGAGATGGATATGACCAAGGAGGAGGTGTGGACCAGGAAGGATGAGAAGGGGGACCCTAAGAAGGCAAGTGGCTTGATTGGGGTTGTAATATATCAAGGATGTCCCTTGCATTCCCTATTGGTAAGGTCTGGGCCCATGTGGCCTCCTTTGTTTCATGAAATAAAGTGGTTCAGTGGCTCCTTCAGCCTCCTAGTATGCAACTTTAAGTCTAGGTAAGGAAGGGCATTGACTCATAGAATGGTCTTCTTCATAGACTGAACACACTTCTATAGAATTCAATGGAAATTCATTCCTAAGATACCTTCTGATGCACCTAGGACAAAATATGGCCAAAGCCCTCTCTGCTTCCTCTTGTTTTCTTTTGATATGTAAGGTATCCATTTGCATGGCAAGAGCCTGCCTCATCTCGCTCTTAAAATCTTCTAGCAAATTTTCAAATTCACCTCTAAGGGATGAACTAGATAAGGATGTACTAGCCAAGAGTTGACTTCCCCTACCTCTCTTTCTAGCTGCCCTAGAATGGTTTCTAGACACAGTCTTTATGTCATCATAAGGTAACTAGTAGATGTCCCCCCCAGCCAGCAAATGGAGGGTATCTAGAAGGTCTTCCGGGACCCCTCTGAGCAGGACGAACTTCAGATATTCGAGGTCAAGTGTGCACCTGGCCCTTTTATAACTGAGCTAAAACCTCTCTTCATAGTCTTCTAAGCATTTATCGCTTCCCATGGTCATTTGGAAGATTTCTTCCTTGGTATCCTTTGACCTACAGTAGTCCCAATATTTGTTGCTAAAGGCTTGCTACATATGAGCCCATGTGTTGTTTCTAGGTAACCCCATGAACTAACACAATGTTGCATCCTTGAGGGTAAAAGTAAATATTTTCAACTTCTGCTCATCCTCGGCATAGTCATAGGTTCGACAGATAATAGCAAATTCAAACAAGAAGGTATCAAGATATTTAGTAGTCAACCCATGGAAGTGAGGTCAGGTTGAGGGACTTGTGTTCTTCATTTTAGTGTCCCCATTGGTCTCTTGAATGGGAAAGGTACCCTCTACTCTTTCCCCATTCCCTCTAACGTTTCTGTTTTCAACCATGGTCTCAGGAAGGATGGTTTCTTGCTCTTCTTCTACTATAGGATCTTCGTATATCTCTGGTGGTTCACCTATAGGTTCTTCTGAATCACTGCCATCGAAGAAGAGGGAAGGGTGACTTTGTGATGTGGTGGGGTTGTTGGGTAGGAATTTTCCTGAATTATCTCTGTTCCTATGAGGCATGAAAGGAAATCTCTTTTTGGGTGATTTTTGTTCTTTTTTGTTTTTTATTTCTGCTTGTACCTGCAAAACTGAAATGTATTGAACAACAAATTGCAACTAACTCAAATGAACTTGCTGAAATGAAATTACAGAATTGAAATGGAAGCAAGGAAATGACTAATATACGTTTGCTAAAATGGAAATTGTAGAATTGAAATGATAGGAAATGACTAATCTACTTTTGCTGAAATGGAAATTGCAGAATTGAAATGAAAGCAGGAAATGACTAATCTATGTTTGCTGAAATGGAAATTGCATAATTAAAATCAAAGTAGGAAATGCCTAATCTAAGTTTGTTGAAGTGGAAATTGTAGAATTGAAATGAAAGCAGGAAATGGCTAATCTATTTTGCTAGAATGGAAATTACAGATTGGAAATGAAATAAACTACTTAGCAGAATGTTGCAGTAGAAAATAGAAGAAAACAGTAATCACAAAATGCTATGACGCTTCCCTGGCAACAGAACCAAAAATATGGTGAGCACCAGTATTGCAGCAATAATGCTGCAACTCTTGGGGCTCCCTACTTTACTTTTATCAACCCGGTAGTTCATAACAAACTTGGAAGCGATGGTGCTATATACACAAGTACTAGCTCTTACTGCAAGTTGTCACTTGGTCAACTAGCGCAAGTTCAATAGGAGCTTAAGCCAAATTCTATGAATTCTTAGAAGAAGCTCTTAGTTGTGATGAAAGAAAGCTAATTCTACAAAGGCTATTCTATTTGCAGAAAGAGAAGGAAAACTGAAATGTAACGCAAATCCTAGCAAACCCTAATTTACCTATTAACCCTACTTTTGCAAGAAAAGAGATGAAAAATAATGAAATGAGTGCCATTGACTACTGGAAAGGTAAATTGCATTTATTCAAGCTACTTCTGAAAAGAAATTAGAAGAAAACATATTTTTGTGCTTTTGAGTGTTTTTATGTGAAACTATTATGATTGTCATTTATCTAGTTGTGATTGTGCAGAGGTTTGGTGGCAAAGGAAGGTGGAGTTGGTTTTTGCAGAGGTGGAGGAAGGTGTGGACAGGTCCTAAGAAGCCCCTAGTACCCTTTTGAAGACTTTCATAACGATTGGAATTCAAAAATCATTCAAAAGAAATTCTACAGGAGGCTCAAAGGGATCTACAAGAAGAGGTCGCGAGCTATTTTTGGAGTTTTGAAGGTGGAAAAATTATGGAAGTTGGTAAATGAAGGTGTTGAGGTATCTGGAGCTTGTCAAGGAAGATCAGAAAATTACATGATGGTTGGATTTGTTCAAATGGTAAGAAAGAAGCTTATGGAGAAAAAATAAAAAATTAGGGTAGATTTGAAAAATGTTGCGAATGACTTGGGAAGTCTATGAGAATTGAGGTGGTGCTGGCTACTTTATGTATGTATGGTGAGCTAAGGTGTTGTGCAAGAGATCTGCACATCTACTTATGAAAACTGATCAAAGAAAGGACTAACTTTACCATGAAAACATAACTTTTTCTAGCTTGACCTAATTTCTGACCTATAAACAGAAAATGCTTAACAGTAACCTGTGAACATAAAAGCACATAGAGAGAGCTATTGTAAAAGAACAGGAAATTATCTAAGCAATTGAATCTGAACCAATATATCAATATTTCCAAATCAAGTTATCACACTATCAGTTGCATGGAAGAGCCAAAATTGTGTTTTTGGTGGCAACATAAGTTCCTTGACCTCAAATCATAGTCCTAGGAAGGGAGAAAGGAGATCAGGGCCTACTTTTGGCCTTTTTGAATCTTATTCTATCATTGTAGTAAACTACTTGAGTATCTAAAACACAAAATAGCTATGAAAACCATAAAAAACAACCTAATCTAACAAAGCGAAATGAATCTATGTAACAGAAATTAACTCATGAACTGAAGCAAAAACATATAAGTACATAGTAAGAGGTGTTGGGAAACTTGGGTTGGGCCCTAACCCAAGAGCATCAGCCCTCTGAAGGAGATCAGTGTTGGCTCAAAAACTGTTTCATCTTCATTACCAAAAATAATAGTCACATTACGTGAACTGTTCTAGAAAAGAAACTCGAAAATAAGTTGAACAATGTGCTACACAAAAGTGTGAAAATTATACTAATGAATTTCTAAACTACTAAGGCTCTAAGCCCCCTTATTTCTACAAATGGAGTCCTGCAAAGGTCTTCCTAAAATCAAGGAACTCAGCTTCCTATAACTGGAGATAAACAACAGTCCTTCTTTACTTGCTCGGCTGCCCCTTGGAATGTGGACCTTTGTGCTCCGAGTTGCTAATGGAGGATTTGAGGGAAAGGTCATAAATGAAGGAGACACCCCCCTACAAATCCTATACCCTATTTTCCTTGAGTTTTGGCTGCCATTTGCTCATAAATCCCTTGACTTTGTCCAAAATTGGCCAAAAAATCTGCGTAAAGCACACATTAGACTACATGGCAAAATGACTAACCAAATTCATTCTATTAGCATAAATATATTCAAAAAACATGCAATAAACTAATGAGAATGGTGGATTAAGTCAAAATAAGAGGCAAAATGAGCCGATATAATTACCCATTTCTGGGGCTCATCACTTGGAGGGATGTGAGCATCAGGAAGGACTAATCGAACAATTCTGAGCAATCTTGGACAAGGCGCTTTATCACTTCCAGTCCTGCTTGAATTTCCCTGTGGCACTACTCTCAAACTTATGGGGGTGTGGGTGACTACACCTTCAATCTTAGCTCCACAATTTGTACATTTAATTCCCACTAGGCTTTGATGGCCTCCTCTTGGGCCATACAGAATCCTGTGGCCATGTGATGAATCTTGTCAACTATAGGAAGTTCCACTGGGACAGCCAACTCTGGTACCTTGCTGCAGGCCTCTACCATGGCCTGCTACACTTCCTAGTTATGTGCGACCAAGTCCTCGCGCTGTAGACTAACTTTCTCCAGATTTGCCTTGTGCTCCATTAAGATTTGGAGGGCATGGCCTTCCTTGGCATGAAGCTCAACAGTTACCCCATCCTACAGTTGGTATAGGGTTTCTCTAGGAAGGGTGGCCAAATTCAACCCCCAACTTCTCATATCACCTTTGGATTCTACTAAGACAATGCCTACCGACAACATGAAAGTGTTCATTGTGTGGGTGCGCACCATCTACTCGGGTGCGGCTATGTCATCTGCTAGGTTTGGTATCATCCCTCCCAGGAGTCGCACCTATAATGCCTGCAGCTGCACTCTAAGCTCCCCCAACATAGTTGCCTGCTCTGTCATCAGCTCCTCCAATACACCTGGAGTGACATTGTGCACCAGTTTTCTCTTGTCAAGAAACTCTTTCTCCAAAGTCTTTACCATCTTTGACTTTTTGCGTGTATGTGGCGATTCCTTGATGCACGGCCTCTTGCCTTGGGTCGATTTTCTGGGAAGGTTTTTGTGTTCTGATGTCTCTATTTCCATCTACATGTCTTGTTCCAATGAAGGTTCATGATCTTCCGTGATCTCCTCGGCTATTACTTCCTCGGTGGCCTCCTGCTACGAAGATTCCTTTTGTCCCTGACATGTCCTTTCTGCCAGTTTAGTGAGTTACAACTAGATTTCCTTATTTCATTATTGTGCTTCCATCCTTTCTAATATGGCCATGTCTGAGGCATGCAACTCTGGAGGCCGTGCTGCCAGTACCTCGTAAATTGCATCGTCCATTGCAATGAACGAAAGCTTTACCCATGTTTGTTTTGGATCCTTCTAAGCCCGGATATATAGGTTATGAATGTCCACTTTGAACTCGGTCATGATTTGCAAATTGTTGTATACTGTTGGGGACAATCATGATCTACGAGCGATCCATGTCTGGATACTCGCCTCCATGAATATCCAAAATACCTTGATGTCACGAACCCTCGTGGCGTCCTTTGTATTCCAGAGTGAGTTATACCACACTGATTCAGGTAGGTTCTTCTTGATGCTAGGAAACTGGCTACCCTGTGGTAGTTCTCCTGCAACCAAAAGGATTGATAGTAGCAGCCATGCATAATGGAAAGTTTTACCTTTCTCCTACGCTTCCTTACAATTGGTCAAAAATTTGTTGCATAGAATCTGCGCCCAGTTGAACTGAACCCCTTCTGCACACTGCTTCGCAAGTGCAATGACAGGGGCTGGCACCTCATCTACGTGAAATTTCCTCATGATTTTGATGGCCAGTAGCTAGGTGGTGACTTGCACCCCCCGGTCTGTGATGCTTGCTATGGCATACCTGTGCTTCTTCTTTTCTAGCTTATACTTAGCCTTCATTGCTTCTGCGAGACCCATATCTTGTGCTGGCTATGTCTGCGGGGTCATTTCCTTTAGTAGGCATATGGGTAATTCAGTGTACTAAGTTAGCCGTTATGGGAATCCATTCCTCCAACTAGAGATACACATCATGTACTAGACATAGTAACTACCGGATAACAAAAATGGTGATGGTCGCATGGTGATAGTAGGGTATCCACCTGAGATTGAGTAATCTTGCCTTCACCACACCCCGTAACCATTTCCGTTGTAGTAATTTCTCTTCAGCCAATTGAGGGAACTTCTCACTATCCACAAGATCCCAATATTTGAACTTGATACTCGGTACTAGGCCTAACGATAGACCATCAAACCGTATCTCATCTGGAAGAAGTGGGGCCTAGAACGTACTCTTCACGACATCCAGGTCCTTTGGTATCTTGGTCGTCCCTCTCCAAGGAGAGATATATGGTGCTAGTGAAGGTATTTGGAAAACATCCTCCTCTTCCTCATCCTATGCTTCAATCTGAGCAATTAGGGCTTGCAAATCTTCCACATTCTCCTCGATTTCAGTGGTGACCGCTTTGCCCTTTTTGGCTACTGATAATTTACTGAATCTCGGGGATACCAGTACTGGCCCCATAGTCTGCTTGTCCTTCCAAGGTTACAGTGTGTTTGGGGAATTTGGAACCTCAGGGGCGGCAGCCACATCATTTGTCTCCTCATGGGTCAGAGACAACTCTTCTGTGAACTGTGCTCGGGTTCTAGCCATGGTACTCTGTACTGGCTCAAATCTCAAATATACTAGCATTTTCCAAGAGTTTTTGTATGAATGCATGAATTTGAATGTAAACCTTCCCTCCACTTCCATTTCATTAATTCCTTCTTGGCGGCAAATCTTTTCATATCTAGCTCAGACCTCCTGTCTTAATGACTCGCCACCCACTCCTTTCTACCATAACTCGAACTTCCTATCATGAATAGTGACGACAACGGTCACCTCCCATCCTTCCCACATGGTAGCCCAGCCCCTTCGGTGTGACTACGATCTTGCTGACTGACTGACTCTTCATGGAACTTTCTTTCCGTGCAAGTCTCCCACAAACTTGTTTATAGTCCCTCGCCTCCTTTCAACTATTTCGAGCACTAAGGCTGTGCTTTCCACAACTAGGTAGGTGGTCGCACCTCAGGTGTGAGATTTCAGTTTCCTTGCTAGCCTAGGCTGCAGCCACCTTTCAATGGCCTTTGTATCTATTCTCCCATCATGCTCTGCTGTATAGGGTACACTCCTCTGTTAGTGTGGTTGCAGCCATGATAGTAGGCTCACAGCTCATTCTAATACCAAGCTAGACCTGGTTCCCTTATTTGCAGATTTGCGCAGCCCGCTTGAGTAACACAGATTTTGATTTTACTGATTTCTTCATCCAACATCACACTTTTCCTTCTTAGTTGTGCCCATTCTTCGTTGATTTCATGAAGCCTTCCGCTACAGCTCTGAATGGCTTCCTGGAACCACTGAATTCCATCTGTCTGCTTGGTTCCATCTCTTCTTACCATTGAGAAGATTGCCTTCGCCCCTCTCCTTTTGCTGATGGTATTATAGTCCCATCGAACCCCTAGTACCCACAGATTCCAATTGGAACGTCTCATCTGGTGGATGCTGTTCATGCTCCCCCTATTTTCCTGTTGGCTTTGTTGCAAACAGCTGGACGAATGCATCACTGTGGTGAATTGTGATTTGTGATTCTAAGTCGGTCAACATATATCTACATCCTATGTTGTCGATGGATGCTCACCCTGCTTTGGCCTCCAGACCGTCCAAGAGCCTACCTTCTATGTTCGCGCCACTTCCTCCTACTCTTTTGTTGCATATTCCACCCTTGTGCAGTTGTTGCGTGCAACACCCACTTTTGCGCACCCTATTGCTCCTATTCTAAGCTTGTCGTTTCGTAACGGTCTATAGGTTCCTCCACTTTCATTGCACC
Source organism: Pinus taeda (assembly GCA_000404065.3). Taxonomy (NCBI): domain Eukaryota; kingdom Viridiplantae; phylum Streptophyta; class Pinopsida; order Pinales; family Pinaceae; genus Pinus; species Pinus taeda. The sequence goes on along the minus strand of APFE030537391.1, from coordinate 22,882 downwards.
CGCTTTCATTTTTCGTCGCATTAGGTTGATGCCTCCATTGATATCCGTGGCCTAGTCTATTCCTAACAATGCAAGATACGGGTTACTGTCATCCACAATTTCTATTACCTCAAAATCTATTTTTGTGCTCGTGCCTTCAATATCTACTGTGACTCCTTGTAGTCTCCCCATAGGAAAGATCTTCTATTGATTCGCCATCCGTAATTGAATAGGAGACCATTGTAGTGCGGGCCTACCCATATGCTTTCAGGTCTGTTTAGGTAGCACATTTGCATCTGACCCCAAATCTAGAACAACCTGATCCATCTCATAGCCACCAATTTGGGTAGTCAACCACATTCCTGCCTGGTCTGCAAAGCATGCTTGCCTAATTTCCAGACCATGCACAGTTCACCCAACCCTACGCCCCTAGTTATCAACTCTTGTAATCCCTTAACTGCCTTATTGTCCTATAGTATCTTCATGCATGTCTCTAAGAAGGTAGTTAACATAGAAGGATCCATTTACAGCTCAGCTTAATCCTTGCTACCTGAAGTAGAAGCCTCCAGAAGCTCTTCTTAGCCTCCATAAATGATTCCTTCGCGCTTCCCAAATCAAACTAAGGTTGCTTTATAGGGGCCTTGCGAACCCATGTATCCTCCTCAGGTTGCTTCCCCTTATCATCACCTATAGTGGCACGACTTCTTAGCACCATGTTTACGTTAGGGTCCTCTTTACGCAGTTCAGCCTTCATCATTTGGATGTTCTAAGTGGGGTAGTCTAAAGCACCCCTTTTTCACACATCTGTGCAATTAGTGTGGGGAAATCTACCACTTCATGGTCAAATTGGTAACAGTACGGGAAAAATGTCCTAGTTGGGTTTGTGCAATCTTGCAAGTAGTGTCCAGGTCCTCCACAATTGTAGCAAATTAATTGTCCATGCCCTCGTCTAGGTCCCATTCTTCCTCGTCCCCATCCGTGTCCTTCGAATCCACCACGCACTATTGCTGCAGCTGGACCCTGACCTCGTGCCTCAGTCTGCATCCTGTAAGCAGATGTCTGATCCATCAACAACTCATAACTTCGGCAATTTCATTCATCATGGCCCATCAATCTACAAAAATTGCAATATAGCTATTAGGGGGGCTGTATAAGTTTTTGCAATAGATGACAGTTGTCTGTGGTGTGCTTTCCTCCCACCTGATAGATCATGCACCAGAGTGCAAGCGCTGCGCTTGGCCCCACTTGTGCCTCTGGTTGCAATGGCATTAATTCCCTCCCTTCCACATATTTTGTGAATACGGAGCAGTGGTCCTTGTTGTGACCCTAGCCTTTACATTTGATACACCATACTTCTTCCCGCATATCCGATTCGGGCACCCTATCTTGCTTCAAACTTTGCATCTCCAAGCATAGGTTTTGTAGTTGCACGTGGATTTTCTAAACTCCGAAGTCCAGATCCTATATTGGAGTTTCATGCAACCTCACCGCTATCTCTAGTGCTTCAGCTTGGGCTGAGATCTTTTGCTCTGACAACGCCGTCCTCAGATGTGGTGCCAAAGATGCCACAAACCATGCGCGATGTTGTGCATCTGTCAGCATCATGTTAGCCTCATGGATTGTGCTCTTCAATCTCTCTTCCATATCCCACGGGGTTTCACCAGGTAGCATCACAATCTCCTTGAACCCGATGATGGACTGTGTTTCTGATTTTTGCCAGCTAAATTCTTTGTTCAATGCATCCTGGATTGCCACAATTCCCACATTCGGGTTATCGCTCGAGTACTTTATATACCACGTCAATGCGTAGTCCTGCAATGCACTTACCAGAGTAGCATTTTTGTTGTTATCATCCATTACGCCTTGGGCTTCCCATACAACCTTTACCACGAACCAGAACTAATCTGGTTCCTCATTTCCTACACCTCTAAATACTGGCAACTTGATCACACTCGCCATTCCCACCCTCGATGGTGGTAGAGGTGGGGTAGGTGATGATGGGTTTGATGTGGGTGAAGTAGGTGATGGTGTGGATGGCGATGGTATCACTGGAATGCGTTATTTTATCAATCGAATTGTGCTTCTCGGAGAGGAACATGAGAGCTCCTTCTCACTCTCTCGTGGAATAGAAATCAGAGGACTGTTCTCTAATCGTTTGGTCCCTCGGTAGCCTTTTCTGCTCCGTGTTACCCCAGACATCAATGGATATGCATAACCCATTTTTCACATAATAGCATTTTAATCCAAGTATTCAACAATTTGATGTACTTACCCTGTGGTCCTTGGAGAAAGCACCTTTCTACTTCACTGTAACTCACAGTTGTGTCTATCAAAAATTCAGTGATGAACCCTCCTACCATTCAATCCAACTAGTGATCTACTGCCCGTCTAATTTTATCTTCAGATGCTTCTAGCCTACGCACCAACTCTGGCATCCACACAATGAGCTAATCCAGTCTGTACCTTTCGTAACTATTAGCTAGCCTCGTGATCCACTCATACAGCTCTGTCGAGAAGGACGTGAAGAAGATTTTGTGAATTTCTGTGTATATGTAGCGATCCAGCCACCTCTCCTCAGATATCTACGCATTTATACGTTCCTCTACCATGAACTCATGAAGCTTCTGATCCAACCACTCTTCAAGTTCTTTCTTCGTAGGGTTCCAGTGTTCTGACATCAGACATCCCTTACACAGACCCTGTGTCCCAGCAATGTAACCATTTGTTGGCTTGTTGGGGCTTGACCCAGGTTTAGAAGTGTTTTATCCAAACAAATCCCACACTACTAGCCCTTTCGACAATAATCCGTGGAACGTGTACAAAAGTCTCACCCGAGGTAATATGGGAGGGTGCTGGAACTAGGTTTTCGCACCCTAGGGATTTCTTGATGTGACCTGGAAGGATCGCAAACCATTCTATGCACTTGCGCTACCATGCAAAGCTACCTATCCCTCGCGTAGATCCGCGCCAGGTACTTTCCTGAATCTTATTATTTATATGAATTTATTACAGATCTAATCTTCTTCTTACAGTCTTTAAGCAAACATTTAACAATAAAACCTAGTGCGCACAATCACAATTATTAAAGACAATTCATAAAATAAGTGTTAGAAAATTATATATTACAGAGCAATGGAACACATAAAATATTGCAGAAATATAAACATAGAAAATGCGTTAAAACAAGAGAGACATTGATATACGTGGTTCACCCAGTTTGCGCTACATCCACGAAGAAACATCCAGTCCTTCTTTTATTATATTATCTAGTGAACTGAAGAGATACAACCTACAACAGGTCCACTGTAACTCCCTCTTCACTCTTAATCTCCTCCCTTTCCGTCACTCTGAATATAGATATACATAGACGCAATAAAATTCCCTCATATATAGCGAGGGGTTTCCTTCTAGGGCAAAAAACCATGAATTAAACATAACTTCTACCGTCAGATCATCCGCATAATGAACGGCCCAGATTGACTAGAAATTACGATACTTTTACATGGAAATTTTACATCTATTTTTAGCTTCGGGGGACCGCTACCCCCCCGGTGAACCCCCGCGGGGGGGGGGGGG
>APFE030537391.1:0-19307 GCA_000404065.3 Pinus taeda | reverse complement strand
GGGGGGGGGGACAAGTCCCCCCTGCATGGAGGGGTGTGCAATCTTCCTGGGGTATACATCCGACTGAGACCTTTGAATACAAAAGATAATCAGGGTCCACACCAAACAATCTCCCACTTGGAGACTGATTATAGAAACTCGACTACTGCTTCATTTGCTAGACAATGACTCCACTTTAGACCTGGTTGTTTCTCATCTTCTTCATCATACTTGAAGACCAATTGAAACTGAGCAGATTCTTAGTTTCTCCCTGGTTACAACTTTTGTTAACATATGTACATGATTCTGGCTAGTGTGTATCTTTTCCAGCTTCAACTGTCCATCTTCCAATGCTGACTATATGAAATGGTACTTGAGCTGTATATGCTTAGTCTTGGAATGAAATGCAGAGTTCCTTGCAAGATGTATGGCACTCTGGCTGTCACTGTATAACTTGCCCAACTCCTTCTTCTTACCCAATTCATCTAGAAACCTTTGTAACCAAATTATTTCTTTACTAGCCTTTGTAGCAGCAACATACTCTGCTTTTGTTGTTGAAAGTGCAACAACACGTTGGATTTTTGAAACCCAACTAACAACTATTCCACCTACAATAAATACATATCCTCTAGTGCTCCTCCTATTATCTTTGTCACCTGCCATATCTGCATCAACATATCCTTGTAGAGCAATGTTTGAACCATCAAAGCATAATGCTTGATTTTTGGTACTTCTCAAATACCTGAGAATCCACTTCACTGCCATCCAATGTTCTTTTCCTAGATTGTTCATGTACCTTCTTACAACTCCCGCTGCATGTGCAATATCAGGCCTTGTGCAGACCATTTCATACATTAAGCTTCCAACTATTGATGCATATGGAACTTTAGACATATGAGCCATTTCTTCTTGAGTCTTGGGACATGCCTCCTTACTTAATTTGAAATGGCTAGCCAAAGGTATACCAACTGGTTCTGCATTCTGCATATTAAACCTTTTCAACACCTTTTCTATGTACTCACTTTGAGACAATTTTAATTTGTGATTCTTCTTGTCTCTAGTTTTTCTCATACCAAGGATTTGTTTTGCAGCACCCAAATCCTTCATTGCAAATGAGTTTGTCAATTTCCTTTTGAGGACATTTATTTCCTGCATGTTAAAACCCGCAACAAGCATGTCATCTACATGCAATAACAATATAATATAGCTGCCATCATTTTTCCTTTTGAGATAAACACAATGATCAGAGTGAAACCTAGTATAACCTTGTTCAAACATAAACCTGTCAAATTTTAGATACCACTACCTTGGACCCTGTTTTAAGCCATACAAGCTCTTCTTCAATGTGCACACTAGTTTCTCCTTCCCTTTCACATCATATCCTTGTGGTTACTACATATATATCTCTTCCTCCAAATCCCCATGGAGAAAGGTTGTCTTTACATCTAACTATTCAAGATGCAAATCTTCAACTACTACTAGACTTAGAATAGTTCTGATTGAAATCATTTTCACAAGAGGAGAAAATATCTCATCAAATTCTATACCCTTTTTCTATGCAAACCCTTTCACCACAAGTCTAGCTTTATGCCTTTTTCTACCTCCATCTTCTTCCTTCAACTTGTAAACCCATTTATTCTACAATGTTGTTTTACCTGCAGACAACCTGACTAAGTCCCAAGTCTGGTTATGTGCTAAGGATTCCATTTATTCTTTCATGGCTTGCTCCCACTTCTTCCTAGTTTCTACCTGCACTGCTTCTTCATAACATTCAGGTTCACCAGAATCAGTCAAAAATACATAATATAATGAAGGAGAGTATCGTTCAGGGGGTCTACTTATCCTGGTAGATCTTCTAACACCACTTTTAGGTGTTTGAGGTGCTTGTTGCTGTTGTGGTTGTTGTTCTAGCTATTGATCATTATGATTTTCAGGCACCATCACTTTTCCTGTGATATCATCAAGCACTATGTATTCTATGTTTTCTTTTTCCTGTTTCTTTTCTTGTAGCTGATCCTTATACAAAACCTTTTCATTGAATATGATATCTCTACTCCTAATGATTTTATGTTTTTCATAATCATAAAAGCGATAACCAAAATCATTAACACCATAACAAATAAAGTTACATTTCTTTGATTTTTCCTCAAGCTTTGTTCTATTTTCTTTGTCAATGTGGACGAAGGCTTCACATCCAAAAGTCTTTAAAAACAAGTAGTTTACCTTTTTACCAATCCATGCCTCCTCTAGAATACCACCATCCAAGGAACTTGAAGGCCCTCTATTTATTAGATGAACAACAGTATCTATAGCATCTGCCAAAAATTGTAAAGGCAATCCTGCATGCAATCTCATGCACCTTGCATGCTCCATGACTATCTTGTTCATCCTTTCTGACACACCATTTTCTTGTGGTGTTCCTGGAACTGTCTTCTCTCTACGAATTCCATTCTTTGAATAGTACCTATAAAAACTCTTTGCTGCAATATTCACATCCATTGTCTGATCTGAGACACTTCAACCTTTTTCCTGTCTCATTTTCAACCAAAGCTTTCCATTTCTTGAAAGTATCAATTACATCAGATTTATTTCCAATACAATAAATCTAGTTTTTTCGGGTTGCATCATCAATAAAAGTAGCATAATAACGAGAGCCACCAAGAGATGATACCTAAGCAGGTCCCCTACATCTTTATGCACAAGCTCTAATTTTTCACTCTTCTTTTCTTTCCCAACTCTAAGGAATCTGACTCTCTTTCGTTTTTCATAAACACAATTCTCACATAATTTTAAATCAACATGTTTCAAACCTGGCAACAAATTTCTTAAGTGAAGAATCGGCATCCCCTTCTCACTCATGTGCCCAATCCTATGATGCCACAATGTCGTATCTTCTCGTGTAGAGGTTAAAGCATTAACAGAATTAGAAATATCGTTGCATAAGAACAATGTACCAACCTTTTTTCCTTTCTCTATTAACAGGGATCATTTAATGACTTTCTAGGTTTTATCTGTGAAAGTAGTTACGCAACCTTTACCTCCCGACTACCCTGTTGAAATCAATTTTTTCTTCAGATCTGGAACATGCCTTACCTCCTTCAATAGCCATTGATTTCCATTCTACTGTTTTATGAAAACTGTACCCATTCCAACGATTTTACAGGGTTTATCATTCACCCAATCAAACCTATCCAAAATATCCTTGAACATAATCATGAAAATGTTTCTTATCAGGTGTGGCATGGAATGAGGCCCCTAAATCTACCACCCAGGCATCAATAATATTTTCTAGTGAAAGAATCAAAGCATCTTACAACACATCACTTGTTACATTCGATTCATGATTAGTTTCTTGTTGCACATCTCCTTCTTTTCCCTTCCAAGACTTGCAATCTTTCTTCAGGTGTCTCTTCTTCCCACATTTCTAGCACGCTATCCCTAATATGGACTTGCATTTTCCTTTTCTTGACTTACTTTGATATCCTGGGCTCTTTTCTCTTTCCATTTTTCTTACCCTAGTCTCTGCAGTCAAAGCATTTCCTGATGTCTCATCGGAGCTTTTCCGTCGCATTTCCTCGCTAAGGATTTCACTGACAACATCATCAAACTTTAAAGTACTAGATCTAGAGACAAAGTTACTAATGGCCATAACTAAACGATTCCAACTTTCTAGTAATGAGAACAAAAATAACAACGCCCTAACTTCATCATCAAAATTTACCCCTACAAAACTTAACTGACTTGTAACTGTATTGAAATCATTTAAATGGTCTGTAACAGATCCACCTTCTAACATCTTCAAATTAAATAAACGCTTCATAAGAAATACCTTATTTGAAGCTGAGGGTTTTTCATATAGTTTTGCCAATACCGACATTAAACCCTCTATTGTCGTTTCCTTTGAAATATTAAACACTACCGATGCCGCTAGGCACAACCATATTGTTCCAAGTGCCTTTTTGTCGAGAATATCCCACTCTGTTTCTGTCTTACTCATCAACTTCTTTGTCTTTCCGCTCAATGGTAGGTACAGATCTCTCTGATACAAATAATCTTCTATCTACATCTTCCACAGCTGGTAGTTTTGACCATTGAATTTTTCAACCCTAAACCTACCATCTTCCGCCATTGCTCCCACTCGAACCACGAACCCTTCTTTCCTGTGAGTTTATCAACCAAATAGACCTTCGGCTCTGATACCAGATGTTAGAAAATTATATATTACAGAGCAATGGAACACATAAAATATTGCATAAATATAAACACAGAAAATGCATTAAAACAAGAGAGACACAGATATACGTGGTTAAGCCAGTTTGGGCTACATCCATGGAGAAACAACCAGTCCTTGTTTTATTATATTATCCAACAAACTGAAGAGATACAACCTACAACAGATCCACTGTAACTCCCTCTTTGCTCTCAATCTGCTCTCTTTTCCTCACTCTGAATACAGATGTACATAAACGCAATAAAATTCCCTCATATATAGCGAGGGGTTGCCTTCTAGGGAAAAATACCCTAAATTAAACATAACTTCTACTATCATATCATTCGCCTAATGAACGGCCCAGATTGACTAGAAATTATTATACTTTTACAAGGAAATTTTACATCTATTCTTAGCTTCGGGGGTGCTACCCCTGAACCCCCCCCCCCCCCCCCCACTGCATGGAGGGGTTTACAATCTTCTTGGGGTATACATCCAGCTGAGACCTTTGAATACAGAATATAATCAGGCTCCACACCCAACAATAAGAAACAAATAGATTCACAATAAAGCACACAATGCTTCAGAAATTCTTATATTTATTTATCTTCTGTCAATACAACCAGATCTGCCCTGCGCACTCAGCTGCAGTGGTCCACACACATGGCTGCGGACTCTACCAGGCCTCTGTGCACACAACTGCAAAGCCTCTATCTATCTACCAACACCCTTGACTCAAACTTACAGACGCAGAGAGAACATAGCCTTCATAAACCATAACCATCAAGATTAAAACCAAAAACTGCCTTCTACCCTTAAAGCCTTGCTCTATTTATAGATTCTCATGGTCCGCGGACCATTGGCAGGACGACTCACTTTCTATTTTCTTACATTATTTTCGAGAGGACAACCCTTTGACTTGACTTATTACAATTTGTGCTATGCGCACTTCACGAAGCCTTTACCATCCCTTTACCCAAATTTGTGGGCTTTGAGCCCCAAAACCATTATGCAAGGCCTCCGCTACCTAAAAATGATGCCAATACATAATCAATTACTGAATACCAATATTAAACACTGAGGGTTACTATTCCCATGTTTTTATGTCACATCAAGGAAATCACCATTGCCAAGTACTAAATCTGATTAAAACCCTAACTTGTCATCACAGTGAATTCAATCAAGCCATAAGCCAAAACATATCTATGAATTTTCAAGCTTTATGTCAAAATCATAAGGCATCATCAGTTATCCAAACCAATATTGCTCCTCTATACTAACTCAAGTCAATAAGCCAAATCTTATCAAACCTTTTCAATTGTTACCAAATATTGTCGTATACTAGCTAAATTATCAAGTCAAGGAAAACAACATATTGATATTGATATTTCAATCTTGTGCAAACACAAGATTAGCCAAGACATGCACATTATCTATAATAATTTAATCATTATGTATATCTTAAAAACTTCCCTAAGCATAGAACTCTCCATCATTTGTTCAATGCTTGTAGGTTTGCCATACTACTAGTGTGCTCTTGTTCTCGTGCATATGATTTTAGTTTTTGAATCCTATAGGCTCAACCACACCCACATGCATTCTTTTGTGTGGTTGTGAGGCTTATAACAACACCCTTAAGCCTTTCTCCCAATGATTGGGGCTTGGACTATGAGAAACCTTCTATTCTTAGTTTAGAAGTTGTCAAAAAATATTTCCACAACACCAAATGTTTATTCGTGTCCAGGATCCTTCCTTCAACAACCAAATGTCTCTGATTGATGTTTTCCAAATAATAGGTGTTGGGATCTTTTGGAGATTTTTTCCTCTAAATGGGAAGCCAATTCAACCATAATTATTCAAAACATCAAGCTTTCTATCATAATATTTTTATGCATTAGTAATACTATTGTAACAACCTCATCCCACATCTACCCAAGTAACTAGCCAACCAGGGTAAACATGCGACGAGAGGCTACTATGATATGATTCAACTTCCTAGGCGACCTTAAGGAAGCGAAACTAATGGAAACGCACCATACGGACCTTAAACATCCACAATATGACTCCTAAGAACCATCCCAACCTTTCTGTTAAGTAGCCCCTGAGTCCTACTAAGGTTTTAGACCATGTGACCTCTAGATGCTCCCATGCTATGGGCATGCCAATGTCCCAAAGGCTCTCAATGCTCTAATCATCAAAAGGCATGCCAACATCCAGGGACTATTTTTATCAGTGTTGTGCTAGTGTCCTCAGAATTTGAGCTACTTTTTCAGGCCCACAACCCAGGTACTACACATCACTAAATGACACCTTCAGAACAATAAGATAACAAGGAAATGACAGTATAAATGAAATTACTTGAAAAAATACTTTGACTAGGTCCCTACTATCCATGACAAGAATTTCGTCAAATATATCACGAATATGTGATCTACATGTGTAAATAACAAATATGAGTATAGGGGTCTCATACTTATCTAAGAATCACTAAGAGACATTGATGCCCCAACACATTGACTGCCATTTCATCCATTAGGTCATTGATACATTGTTCATTCATTTACAAGTAAAAACATGAAGAGATCCATACATATCTATTGTCATAAAACATATATATAAATAGCATAATAGAAAGATAAATAAAAATGAAATCACAACCATATGATCCACATATAAACCAATATAATACTCATAGAAATATAGGGAGAAATAACCTCATATTAATGAAGCAAAAGCCAACCCGTAATGGGACTACCACATTCCACCTCATTGTAGAATGGCTGAGCCAAATATCTCTTCAACCATTCACCCCCATTCCATATTCTAAGAATGAATGTGGCATCTCATAGGACACATCAATCGAAAACCATCCAGTGCTTCCAAATGCCCCTCACTTCAACCCATCAATAGTGATTCCACTGCATAGTCAGACATCACAAAACCATCATCAAATTGGTCTTTATCCAAGCCTTCCAAGGCTTCGAGAGCATTTATTCCAACCAAGGCTTCCAGGACTGGTAACTCAACCCATAGCTTTTGCTAGGCTTCCAAATAATTTGTCCTACCATGCATTATAAGACTAGTAACTCAACCCACCAAGGGCTTCCAAAGCACTTTTCCAACCAAGGCTTCCAGAACTAGTAACTCAACCCACAGCTGCCGCTAGGCTTCCAAATTTTTTCTCCAACCAAGGCTTGTAAGACTAGTAGCTCAACCCACCAAGGGTTTCCAGAGCATTTTTCCAACCAAGGCTTCTAGGACTGTACCTCAACCTAAGTTGTTATAGGGTTTCTAAAGCGTTTGTCCAACCAGGGTTTCCAGGAACTAATAACTCAACCCAAGCTAAGGAAACATGAGAACCAACCAAAACAAAGAAAGGAAATAAACTGACAATATCCATGGCTATCCAGGTAATGGCAAGGCTAGGTAATCCTCCATGCGAGTAATAGATCATGACCAAAAATCCATATGCAGATGCCATGCATATCAAAACTACTGAGGAAAACATACATGCAACTTGGTACCTACAAGAAAAACTAGTGTAGTTGTTGATCCCAATGTCCTCTTGCACTTTCCCATTCTTCCTTTTCCTTCTTGCTCCAAAAATACAAGCATGCCACACTCTGTAAGAGTTCTCCAAGAAAACTTTAAGTTTCCAAGTGTATGTGAGAGAGACAATGGAGAGAGAGCTCCAAAACAGAACTAGCCAAGCTTGCCAAATGATCGTTAGAAGATTTTTAATCAATGAGGCCTCTATTTGGTTTATTTTCAATTATTTTCCTTTGTTTTCCTCCTCACATGAAACCTGTGACCTTTCACCTTTAATTTCTCATAATTTCTATTATTTTCATAAGTAAAATGCCAATAAATGCCTCTTGCCTTTCCAAATCCTTTGTCATTACCTTCACCGATTTCCTTAGCCATATTAAATTGAAGTGAACACCCACACTAGGATGTTTTTCCCACCATTCAGCTTGCATTAGAGGAATTTTGAGGTCTAAAATGGGCCTCCAAAGGAAATTATAAAATAAGATTTGATTGCATCATCAAATTTTAGAGGGAAAAGAGAAAAAACTACTTTTTCAACTCATATTTTCAACTTATCTCCCTATGGGTTTACTCAAATTTTGAGTGGGAACACTCGTTGGATGGATAATTTGATTCATCATCAAAAAATTACCAATGTTGCATACATTCGATGGACCCTGCTACATGAAAAATGTGATTGCAATCATGTTTTTTCATGTATTCCTCATTTTTGTGTAGCAGGGTCCATCGAAAGTATGCAACACAAGTTCTCTTTGGATGAGGAATTAAATTTTTCATCTAATGAGTAGTCCTACTTGAAATTTTAAAACATTAGGGTGATGAGTTGAAAATATGAGTTGAAAAAGTAGTTTTATTATTTTATTATTTTTTAATCATGTTACTTTTTACTCCAAAAATAGTGAATTATTGCCCATGGTTGACATCATCATCTTGAATCCTATTGCTTCTTATAAAGTTTATTTTGGTTTCACATTTTTCGTAGGAGGCCCATTTCAGACCTCAAAATTCCTCTAATGGAATATTTGTCCCATCATTGTGGCCTTATATAATTTTACATGGATTTTTAACCAGGGCTATTACATAACTCTCCCTCTTGAGAGAACACCGTCCTCGATTTTAAATGGAACATATAACCAACAATACTACTGAAAACAAAGCATACTACCCATGGAGCTTTATAACATAGCTCATTGTCATATTTATAATTACCATCTATTAAATCTTGAGAAACATACCATTTATTGGAGGTTTATAACATAGCTCATTATGATATTTACAATAACCACATATGCATATACACATTTGCTTCACCTAGAAAATAACCATATTATATGTGGAGCTTTATAAATCCATCTCGATACATTATTTACAATAATACACACATATACACATATGCACATTTTCTCAACCAACAAATAAAAGGATACAATGCCTACATCCACAACAAGGGAATCCAGAGGCTCAGACCTCCACCCTCAAAAGTAATACCAAGATTAAACTCCTTCCCAGGACTTCCAAAATCAACTGCAAAGTCAAATCTAAATCCAATTTCCAACACTCTAATCTTGTGCCACTTGTCCTCTTAGTGGACAGTTATTGACTCATTGTTCCAAGGAACACTCCCAATGTGCATTTGATTCCATCTAGTAATGCTAATGACCAAAACAAATATATCCCAAACATTCCCTTCTTTGCTACACAATCCCTCGTGAAATTCGGTCACCGCCTTCCGTTCAGTCACACACCTTCTAAGTTTTGCTGGCACCCCCATCTTGGGCAGTCCATCCCTTGGCAAGGCTTCCTCACATCAAAAGATACAAAAACCAAGGCATATCCCTACCTTCAAACCATCATACTGTTCATAACATTCTCATGGAAATAAATGGACATTATTGCGTACTAATGTCCCATAATGGCCCAACTCCTGAATACTTTACCCACATATTACTGCATTTTCCAATTCCTTTTACTGCTGCTACTAATTCTTGCATTCAATTCCAACCACTCAACCGGGAATTTCGATGCTTCCTGTACGAAGTATATAACTTCCATTAGATTTAAAATAAATTGAAACCAAGTCAAATCATACCTCATTGGTGGCTTGTCAATAAGGTATACTTGTAATTCTATTTGCTTCGTGTCACAAAACGTCAAACTAGCATCTTTGACCAAATCATCATGTATAAACATATCACATCATGTTAGCTCAAAACAAAACCATCATAAGTAAAATCATAAAACACATGCATAATAAAACTGAAATAAAATACTATTGGCTTGTTGGAGCCTGACCCAAGTTCAGAGGTGATTTAGCCAAACAAATCCTAGTACTACTCGCCCTTTCGGTAATAATCCACGGAGCGTAGACTAATGTCTCACCTGAAGTAGTATGGGAGGGTGCTAGAACTAGTTTTCTGTACCTTGGAGATGTCTAATGAGTTTCAAGTGGTCCGCGGTTCGACCCTGCATGCACGTCGCTACATGCACTTACTTGTGCCTTGCAGCCTGAGATGCTGCCTTCCCATGTCCCTACTTGGGGGCTAAACATTGTTATTACCCAAGCCTTTACTAGTATTCCACTTTTAGTTAACTAACTTAGCTTACTTGCAGGTGTAAAGTATACTTACCAATATAAATCATTCATACAGGTGCACGAAGTAAATAAACAATACATTTACAATTTATATCAAACATGTAATAACCCAAGAACAGATACAGAAAATTAAGATAAAACTTCTCTTCATTATTCTCTTCCTCGGTTACAGACTCGACTCCACCTTGCACACTTAGTTGCAGGGGTCTGCGGACTACTAGTCCTCTGCTCACTCAGCTGCAAAGCCTTCTCCTACCCTATGATACAAATACACACTTTACACTTGTGACTCAATCACTTCTACTTGTTGTCACCCTTTTACACTTAGAACCTCACTCTATTTATACAATCCCATGGTCCACGAACCATGGGTAAGCCGACATTACATTACAATACTAGGGCAGACAACAAGGGTTGCCCTATCATACATTTTGTGCTCCGTGCCCGTAACTCACGGAGTCTTTATAATAATATTGGGTAAAAACTTGGGCTTTAAGCCCCAAAACATCCCTTGGGGGGCTTCCCTACCCAACAAGCCCCCAAAACAAACATCACGACTCAACTTACAGTCACTTTGTCGGCGCAGTGATCTAGGAGTGGAGTCCCTCCAACTGTTCTCGAACCGTGCTGAGGTTAGAAATGCACTCAGCTGCTACTCGCGGAATCTGCTACATCTGCTATTCCGAGGCCTCTGATTCTTGGGTGCTTTTCTGCATTAATGTGTGCATCCCCTGTATCTGCACGAGCTTTCCCTCGATATTTGTCGTGATAGTGAAGGCTTCATCAATCCAAGGTTGAACGTGTGCTTTAAGAACTGCCTCCTTATGTCGTGCTATGTCCAACTACTCCTTTTGAACTTGAATTTGACCACTCCCCCCAATTCCGGTCCATTAATGCTTTCTTCATGGCAGATTTTCCCAAATATTGCCCATATATCGCGTCTTAAATTCCTTCTTCCCACTCCATTTGGCCTCAAGTCGATCATCCCATCATGAACAGTGACTTCAACGGTCACTTTCTAGCCAATCCATGTGGCACAACAGTCCCTCGTGCGCGGTCGTGAACCTCGTGACTCTCCGCTTCTACGTGCATCTCCAACATCGTGTAGCTCATGGGAAGGATAGTTTATAGTCCCGTGCTCCCTTCCAACTACCTGGAGTGCTAAGACTGTCCTTTCCTTGGCTAGTCAGGTGGTCACACCACCCGTGTAGAGCACCCTCTTGTCCTCCATCATGGTTCTTGGAGAATACCCACCTTCTATTGTTGAGGTCAACTTCATGCACTTCACCATTTGCAATGCACTACCCTGCTTACTACACTTACTGATATGTGATCCAAGCCAAGGCATCAGAGTAACCAATTCATGGCGATAGTTCTCAAACTTGTCGGTATAATCGTACACATCTTGCCTTATCCTCCTAGTTTTCTCAGCAAGGAACTCTTCCTTTATCTCATCTTCCAGCTTCTTGACTTCCGCATCCATCAAAGCGCTTTTCTCTCTTAGCCATACCCTATCTTTTTGAAGTTTGTGAAGTCTAAGTTTTCCCCATCGGATTTCTTCCTCAAGTCCAATGTGTTCTGTTTCTTGCGGCTATGTGATTCCTTCATTCTGAGCTTCGCGAACCATCCTATCTGCGGGTGCTGCTATGCGCAGACTAGGCTTCGCATGTGCCATAGGGATTATAGCCCCTGCTTCATACTTCAACTTTAGAAGTGCTCGCGCATTCAAGGCTTTCCACGTGGTCCTATAAGCCCATAGAACTGCTGGTACATGTAGGTCCCAGTTAGTGCGTTTCACATGGTGGACCGTGTTCAGCACTTCGCACACCTTATCAAAGGCTTCCCTGCGGATAATCTTTGGTGCACTTGGTATTTCCATACTTCATCATTCGTGCCAGATTCTTGCTCGCTCTTGCATGTTGGTTCCGTTTCCTATCATGAGGATAGTGTGCGTTCATGCAGGTTGCATACCATATGCCTGCACCCATCGGGAGAGGTGGGTGCACATACTTTTTTTTCCATCATACCTAGCTTTCATCCTCATATGAGGCTTCCCAAACTGTATGAGCATCATCCTTCTGCATTCGCACCAGTCCTCAAAACTTCTTTGATGCATACCCCACCACCTTGCGAGCATAGCACGCAGTACCCATTCCAGAGCATTGAATCGCTACTGTTTTGGCACCTCTCTTTCAAATTTGTTTAGGAATTCATCCACTATTGTCAACCCATCATACATAGACAGATATCTTACCTTTGTTGTCATGCAACGTAGTGATCTTACCATCATGTTGCAATTAAGCATTGTTACGTCGTGTAACCGGTTCTTCCATCGTTTTATTTCCTCATCTAAATTTGAGGTGCAGGAGTTTTCATGCTCCCATGAAATCCTACCATCCATTGTTGGATTCACCTAGTCTTGCTCCCGTGCAGTTATCTTGTAGGTATAGTCTAGATCATTGTCGCGCACTGGCTCTATGTAGTGCGATCCTTCCCATGGTCTAAAGGTACCACTACGCGTAGTGACTTTTTCTCAAAAATCATCTTGCACTTCTTTAGATTTGTTACTCCATTCATATCGATGGCCCAATCTATTCCTAGTAGCGTGGGATAGGGATTTTTGTCATCGACAATCTCTATTACTTCGAAATCTGCAAGCGCACTCGCACCTTCGATATCTACTGTTATTCCCTGCAATCTTCCCATTGGTAGGATCTTTTGTTGGTTCACCATTCGCAACTGAATAGGAGACCATTGCAATATGGACCTGCCCATGCGCTCCCATGTCTGCTTTGGCAGGAAATTTGCGTCCGATCCTAGATTTAGAATCACTTGATCCATTTCATATTCTCCAACTTGCATAGTCATCTCATTTCCCTTCCTATTCACGGTGTGTGCTTCCCGAGCTTCCATACTACGTGCAGTTCTCCTGACCCAACACACCTAGTGATGAGTTCTTGCAGTCCCTTTACGGCCTTGCTATTGTGCAACAGCTTCATGCATGTCTCCAGAAAGGTAGTGAGCATTAATGGGTCCATGTATGGTTATAGTTTATCTTTACTATCTAAAGTGGAGGCCTCCATGAAGCTCTTCTTAGCTTCCATGAATGTCTCCTTTGCATGCTCCAAATTAAACTCTGGTTCTTTTGTTGGAGCCTTGCGAACCCAGGCACTCTCTTCGGGCTGCTTGCCCTTGTCATCTCCTATCATGATACCGCTCCAGAGCATAATGTTTACATTTGGGTCCTCTTCACATGACTCAGACCTCATCATTTGTAGGTTCTCAGTCGGTGGAGGTTGGAGTGTTCATTTATCACACAACCTCGCTATTAGTGTGGGGCAGTCCTCTATCTCATGATCAAACTAGGTACAATATAAATATGATGCTCTCATCAGATTTGTATAATTTCAAGCATAATGCCCTAGCCCTATGAAATTGTAACAAATCAATTGTCCCTGTCCCCTCCATGGTTCCATTCTAGCTCGACCTCGTCCATGCCCCTAAAATATAGTGCGCACCATCCCCGCATTTTCATCGAGGGCTCGCTTTTTGGCCTAAACCCTAT
Source organism: Pinus taeda (assembly GCA_000404065.3). Classification (NCBI taxonomy): domain Eukaryota; kingdom Viridiplantae; phylum Streptophyta; class Pinopsida; order Pinales; family Pinaceae; genus Pinus; species Pinus taeda. Next base: position 5,411 of record APFE030537391.1, on the reverse strand, counting down.
AGGTAGGGGTTCGATCCATCATTAGTTCATAACTTCTACAGGTGTGCTCATCATGGCCTATTGATCTACAAAAATTACAGAACAATTGTTGGGATGTCTGTGTATACTTTTGTAATAGCTGGCAGTTATTTGTAGCATGTTTTCCTCCTATCTGTCAAAGCACGCACCATAGTGCAGGTGCCGCACTCGGTGCTGCTTGTGCCTCTGGTCTCAATCGCATTGGCCCTCCTCCCGCTAGGTAGTTCGTGAAAAATAGACAATGGTCCTTGTCATGTCCCTGGCCTTTGCACTTTATGCATCATACCTCCTCGCGCGCTTATGGGCAAGTTGTCCTGTCCCACTTCAAACTCTGCACCTCCAAACACAGGTTTTTCAACTACGTGTGGATTTGTTGGAATCCCTATCTATGATCTTGTATTAGGGTCTTGTGCAGTCTCATTGCAATCTCCAAAGCTTCGACCTGAGTGGATAGATTCTGCTGTGACGACACCGTCCTTAGATGCGGGGTTAGTGCTGCTACAAACCATGCACGGTGCTGCCCATCTATCAAGGTCATGTTGGCTTTGCAAATCATACTCTTCAATCTCTGATCCACCTCCTAGGGGGTCTCACCTCGAAACATTGTGATTTCCTTAAAATGATAATCGACTGTGTCTCTGATTTTGGCTTGCTAAATTCCCTGTTTAGTGCAGCTTGGACATCCGTGATCCCCGCATTTGGATTGCCATTAGAATGGTTAATGTACCATTTCAGTGCGTCAGTGCGTGATCCTACAACGCGCTTACCAGCATTTCCTTATTTATGTTTTCATCCATGACTCCTTGCACTTCCCATTCAGCCTTTACCAAAAACAAAAATTGGTCTTGATCTTCGTTCCCTACTCCTTTGAACATCGACAACTTTATTGCACTCGCCATATTGAACTGTGGTGGTGGTAGAGATGGGGGTGAAGATGGTGAAACTAGCAGTAGTGTAGGTGGAGGTGGTATGCATGGAATTCACTGCCTTATCAGACTGATTGCACTTCTTGGTGAAACTTTTGCGAGCTCTTCCTCGCTTTCTCCCCGAGGCGAAATCAAGGGGCTATTTTCTATTTCTGCACTACCTTCATTTCTATACATCCTCCAAATTCGCGTAGTCCCAAACATCAATTTATTCACATAGCCCAGTTTTCACACAGTAGCATTCTAATCCAAGTGTTCAAATATTTAATGTGCTTACCACACGGTCCTTTGAGGAAGCATCATTCTACCTCGCTATAGCTGACTGAAGTATCTACCGCAAACTCGGTGATAAACCCTCCTATAATTTGATCGAGCCAATGGTCCACAACGTGCATGATCTTATCTTCCAATGCTTCCAGTCTGCGCACCACCTCTGGATTCAACAAAATTAGTTTATCGAACCTACACCTTCCTTGACTATCTACTAGCTTCGTGATCCACTAATACAACTCCGAGGGGAAGGATGCAAAGAAAATTTCGTGAATTTCGTATATAAGTAGTGCTCTAACCATTGTTCCTTTGATACTCATGGATTCCTGTTTTCCTACACCGTGAACTCGTGAATATTTCTGTCCAGCCACTCTTCAATTTATTCCTTTGTTGGATTCCACTGACACGACATCAAACATCTCTTATGTAGATCCCGGTCCTGGCAATGAAACCATTTGTTGGCTTGTTGGGGCCTCATCCAGGTTTAGAGGTGATTTAGCCAAACAAATCCTGGTACTACTGGCCCTTTTAGCAATATTTCGCAGAGTTTGGACTAAGGTCTCACCTTAAGTAGTATGGGAGAGTGCTAGAACCAAGTTTCCGCACCTTGGAGATGTCTGATGAGTTTCAAGTGGTCCATGGTTTGACCCTGTGCGCATGTCGCTACAATCACTTACCCGTACCTCACAGCCTGAGATGTTGTCTTCGCACAACCCTACATGGGGGCTAAATGTTGTTATTACCCAAGCCTTTACTAGTATTCCAATGTTAGTTAACTAACTTAGCTTACTTGCAGGTGTAAAGTATACTTAGCAATATAAATCATTCATACAGGTGCGTGGAGTAAATAAATCGTACATTTGCAATTTATATCAAGCATGTAATAACCCAACAACAGATACATAGAATTAATATAAAACTTCTCTTTATTATTCTCTTCCTTAGTTACAGACTTGACTCCACCATATGCACTCAACTGCAGGGGTCCGCGCACTCAGATGCGAACTACTAGGCCTCTGCGCACTTAGCTGCAGAGCCTTCTCCTACCATATGATCCAAAGACACACTTTACACTTGCAACTCGATCACTTCCACTTGTTGTTACCCTTTTACACTTAGAGCCTCGCTCTATTTATATAATCCCATGGTCTAACGACCATGGGTAGGTCGACATTACATGACAAGACTAGGGCGGACAACCCTATGACTTTATCATACATTCCATTCTTTGCACCTGTAACTCGTGGAGTCTTTACAATAATATTGGGTCAAAACTCAGGCTTTGAGCCCCAGAACATGCCTTGGGGGCATTCTCTACCTAACAAATACTGATACTTATCCTTTAATCAATCCTTAGCTTCTACCTTTTTCTTTATTATGTACGCACTCTGGATCAGTTTACACACTTGACAAACACCCAGTGCTTTCTCTTTAACCATGTGCACATACCCATAGTGTGCATCACACACATATAACCACACACAACATATCACACCATGCAATACATGCACCTACACCTGACATACCACACATACATCTACACCCACTGTACAACACAACACAATACATATGCCTACATCCAATATAAACCACCACATAATACATACACCTACACTTGGTGTACAACAAAATAAAATACATCTATACTCGATGTAAAACACCACACAATACATATACCTACACATGGTGTACAACACAACACAATACATGTACTACACATAGTACAACACAACACAACATGTACAACATGAACCTAATACCACATGTACAACATGTACATAGTACCACCTCCACAACATGTACACAACATGACATGTACAAGGAGCCAACTACACAATGTGTACACAATGCCACATGTATATCATACCACTTGGACAACGTCTACACAATGCCATATGTACACAACAACATATGCACGACATGTACATGACACTACATGTACACAACACCATATGAACGACATGTACACAACACCACCTACACATAACACCATATGTACAACATGTACATGGAACCTTATGCCAAAAAATCCACTTGTACAATCATGAACACAACACCATATGTACATAACATTGCATACACAACATGTACATAGCACCCTATATACACAACATTGCATATACAACATGCGCACAACACTATATGCACACAACACCACATACGTATCATGCGCATAGTACAATATGTACACAACACTGCATGTCCAACATGTACATAGCACCATCTATACCTAGCACTACATATCCAACATTCACACACCACTATCTATACCACCCTATACATAAAAATGCATAAAAATCATGTACACACTATATATACACAACACCACATGCACACAATATCACAGGTGCAACATGTACAACATATACAACATATGCACAATAATTGCATTGCACACCCAAGGCCACACTGTCTACCAAGAAGCCATGCTTCTAGCGTCTCTCTTCCATCCATGCTTATGTTAGATTTTAAGCTTTTGTCGCCTAGTTTTAAGCTATTTTCCTAGTTTTTTCAAATTGCATAGCTTAATTAGATTTTAAACTATTTTTCTAGTTTTTGAAAATCACATAGCTTAATTAGTCACAGTTAGTGTAGTAGGAGAAAGAGTAAGCGGCCCATTATCAGCACATCATTTCTTTTTCATGCAAGGAACAATTGAAATAGTGTAATTAGGAGGATATGTCAACAGATCACCAAATCTCCACATCTTATCACACTTCGCATGCTCACTTGATCACTTGCACATAGTTACACATCACACACTAAGCTTCTATAAGCTTTGTCTTAGAAGGCATCCGGTTTCCAGAGCTTTTGATACTTAGTTTATTTTAGCTTACATCTCACACCCTAAAGAAAAGTAAGACCCTTAAAAGCTACAATAACTTGAACCAACTAAATTCCCCACAAGGACCACCAAAGAATTTATAGTTTAAGTTAGGATCATTGGGGGTAGGCATCTCATAATCTGACATGGTCATGTTACATATTTGAGACACAGTAGGGAGCTTAAAATCCTTCAATCATCCCATGAAAATAATACCCGAGCATGGCAGAGACCGGATCCACAGGGGGTTTGGCTTAGATCTAGTGTGTGCAGTTCTATTTGGGGCTACCCAACCATTCTAGTGCTCAAAACTAGTAACTAACTATGAAGAAGCTAAGGAATCGAATTCTCACGTGGAACGAAGGTACTTTAGTGTCCCAAATCTAGGGCATCCATCCCTATAAGTGGAGGTGTGGGTAACACCAAAGCATCATCCATTACCTTGGTCGATTCTTCGGCTGTTGGAAGGCATCACTAGTTCTTTCAGAACGTTGCCCCAGTATCCATCAGGATATATCTTCACAAGGCCCATTTACTTTGAGAGTGGAAAGGATGAATAGGTCTTCATAGGGTCTTTTATCATACACAAAAATAAACAAAAACCATTTCTTTTTTTATTGATCACATAGTATAAAGTTAAATGGGAAGTAATCATTTTATTTTCTCTTTGTTTTATGTATGATATTTTTTCTTTGCAAATCATCTCATTCTCTCAATCAAACAAAGTAGCGCATACTCTACTCACCTAGCTTAATTAGGGGGAAAAGTAAGTGGCCAAATTCTACACATATTTTTCAATCTATTTTATTAGTTTTTACAAATCACATAGCTTAATTAGTAAAAGAGTAAGTTTTCCACCTCCCTTTAATCACACTTAATGTAGTAGGAGAACTAGTAAGCGACCCATTATCTGCACATCATTTTTTATCATGCAAGGAACAATTGAAATCTAGTGTAATTAGGAGGATATTTCAATAGATCACCGAATATCCACATCTTATCACACTTCTCAATCTCACTTTATCACTTGCACATAGTTACACATCACATACTAAGCTTCTATAATATTTGTATTAGAATGCATCAAGTCTCCAGAGCTTTTGATACTTAATTTATTTTAGCTTACATCTCACACCCTAAAGGAAAGTAAGACCCTTAAAATCTACCATAACTTGAATGAACTAAGTTCCCCATAGGGGCCACCAAAGAATTTATAGTTCAGGTTAGGACCATTGGGGGTAGGCATCACATAATATTCCATGGCTATGTTACATATTTGATACATACAAGTTGATTTTTTAGGTAGCTTAATATCCTTCAGTCGTTCCATGGAATAGAATACCCAAGCATGGCAGAGACTCGATTCAGAGGGG
>APFE030537387.1:36005-108522 GCA_000404065.3 Pinus taeda | reverse complement strand
AATCCCAGCAAAGAATGTCTTGATGGATGTGGTGGTGGCAGACATTCCTCCACGTTTTGGTATGCTACTTTCGAGATCCTAGGGAGCTAAGTTGAAGGGTACTCTATAATTAGACTTTTCTTATGCCACAATTCCAGTCTTTGGTCAAATGAGAAAGCTATATCGAGAGAAAAAGATGAAATACATGATAACTAGCAAAGAGAAGCCAATCAATCATCCGGTAAATTATGTACATACAGATTTGGAGTTGTTTGTTTTATTTGCTGATAGTTTTAATGATCTAGATAGTCAATTAGTTCAGGCAGAAGATATACCAAAGATCACTAAAAATTTCAGAGAAGTTCTACAAAAGGAAAGAGGAGAAGAGCAAGCTACCATGGAGCAAACAGCTGAAGATAAGGGGCAGCAAACAGAAAAATCAGAGGCAGTACAATTTCAACACTTACAAGAAGATGAAGATGGTCTTTGGACCATGGATTTCGATGGCGCAGTAGGTAGTGATGGTGCTGGTATTGGTGTGTGGATTCGAAGTCCTTTTTCTGCTCGAGATAAAGTTCCAAGCATGGTGAGAGTATGTTCCTATAAACTAGCATTTGATTGTTCAAATAATGAGGCGGAATATGAGGCTCTCATTGCTGGCCTAAAAATTCTTAGAAAGCTGAAAGCGAAGAAGATTGCGGTCATATCGTTGAATCCGAAAAAGAGTCTTTTTGCCATGGATGAGGGCAAACTTCTTGGCCACATCATATCTAAAGATGGCATCCGTGTTGATCCCGCACGTGTTGAAGCCATTCAGCAAATTGAATAGCCCCGGAACAAGAAATAAATTCAATCCTTCAATGGTAAACTGAATTTTCTGCGTCGCTTCATTCCAAATCTAGCAGAGCATCTTAGAGAGATCACAAGCATGCTCAATAAGGACAGTCAGGTAAAGTGGACCAAAGAGGCGGTGAAATCATTTAATTTAGTGAAGTTAGCTCTTTCTTCAGCTCCTATTTTGATCAGTCCCGACTACACTCAGGATTTTATTTTGTTCTCATTTGCTTTTGAGCACACTTTGGCAGTTGTACTAATGCAAAAGAGAGAAGGTGTTGAAAAGCCCATTGCTTTTTTCAGTCGGATTATTAGAGATGGAGCATTGAAATATAACATCATTGAGAAGCAAGCACTTGCGCTTGTTAAGGCCTTGAAATATTTCCGTGTGTATATATTGCATTCACATATTCTAGCTTATGTTCCTAAAGCAGCAGTTAAAGATATTTTAGTACAGGCAGATCCAGAAGGTAGATGGGGTAAGTGGATTGCTGCATTGTTAGAGTATGATGTAGAGCTTGAACCCACCAAGCTGATCAAAGGTCAAGGACTCGCCAAGCTAATGGCTGAAACGAATCTGCAAGTTCTAGATATAAATTTGATTACTGCCATGTCCGATGAAGATGAGGAGAACCCATCCGTTCAGGTATCTGAAATGTTTCTTTCCTCTCCTTGGTATGCTGACATTTTATATGTACTTCAGCATTTGTCTTCACCTCCTGGAATGCCAAGAAACAGAAGTATAACATTGAAATTGAAGGCTGCAAAATTTTGCATACTAGATTCAGCATTGTTTTGGAAAGACCTTGGTGGAATGTTATTAAATTGTTTGGTCGAGGAGGAAGCCAAAACAGTCGTGGAAGATTTTCATAGAGGGGACTGTGGGGTTCATCTGTTTTGGAAGACTATTGCAAACAAGATTCTAAGGGTAGGATATTATTGGCCCTCATTATTTTCAAATGTATATAACGCTATTAAAAATTGTCACGAATGCCAAATTTTTCAAGGAAAGCAGAAGCTCCAGCCTTTGCCTCTCAAACCAATTGAAGTCAGTGCACCTTTTCAGCAGTGGGGATTGGATTTCATTGGTGAAATTCATCCGGCATCATCAGGATAGCATCGATCGATATTGACGGCCACAGACTACTTCACAAACTGGATTGAAGCAATTCCTACTCGACAAGCTACAGATGCGGTAATTATTTCTTTTCTTGAGACCAATATTTTGTCACGTTTTGGATGTCCAAGTAAGTTAATCACAGATAATGCAACAGCGTTTAAGTCAAAAAGGATGATTGAGTTTTTCTATAAGTACAATATTAGCTTGGGACATTCAACCGCATACCACCCTCAAGGAAATGGATTGGCGGAGTCATCTAATAAATCTTTGGTCAATATCATTAAGAAATTGTTGGAAATCAGCAAAAAGGGTTGGCACAAGAAGTTGATAAATGCACTATGGGCTGATAGGGTGAGTCAGAAAAAGTCTATTGGCATGTCTCCTTTCGAGTTGGTGTACGGAACAGACACGGTTTTTCCCACTTCGCTGCTTGTCCCGATAGTCAAATTGTTTCAAGAAGCGGGTAGTGAGGAAGATCCTATGCAGAGAAGGATTAATCAGATGATTCATTTGCAAAAGACACGGGAGGAGGTATTTCAAAACACTTGCAAGCTGCAGGAGCGCATCAAAAAGATTTATGACTAGAAAGCAAAGGCGGATACATTTCAGCTAGATGAGGTTGTTTTGAGGTGGGATGCTCGTCATGAAGACAAGGGAAAGCATGGCAAATTTGAAAATTTATGGAAGGGTCCTTACAAGATTGCAGCATATCGTGGCCAAAACGCTTTCCTTCTCAAAGAGATGAATGAAGATGAATATCCTGGAGGGCCGATCAATGGTCGGTTGTTAAAGAGATACTACTTTTGAATATTTTCTGCTCATTTCATTATCGTTGTACATATCATTTTACTTTTGTTCTATTGCACATGTACACTAACTTATCATCTTTAGTTTGGGGCCCGAGGTGAAGGCTATAATTCTGAAAATGAAAGTTAGTTAGTCTAAGTTTGTCAATTCAGTTGTCTAAATCTTTAGCTTCGAGTTTAATTTGGTCAAATCAGTTTTTGTTTTTTCAGTCAAATTCTCAAGATTTTGTGTCGGAATAATGACTCCATTGCCCAATGGATGAAGGCACTGTCTAGCTCTTACAGAGATCTGCGATTCTTGGCATCTCCAAGGAGCTACCATCCCCATTGGAGCCAATGTTAGAGTCGGTCTAGTTATCCCTCCATCAGAGATCAAAGCTCTTTTTTGCATTTCATGTTTTAGGTGTCCCACCAGTATTCATCAGTTGCATTTCGTTAGGCATGCCATAACTCTGATGGAGTGGTCTGTGTCATTCATTCCCCTCGTGCATATCGCTGATGGTCCAGGTTAAGTCATAAAGCTTCACAAGTCATGTATAGTCATATTTTAAATTTTTAGGTCTAGGTCTAGGGTTTGAGTCAATATAGTCTTGAAAAGTCTTAAAAGACCAGCAGGCTAGAGGAATGTCTTTGATAGATCATCACTTCAATAATTCTCACCATTGTACAGCTGAATAGGACTTCTCTTCAAAACTCTGTTTTGAAGACAAGTCGCCACCTCATTCTTGTAGAAAATTGTCAAAATTTTCAGTTCTTCAATTGTTCAAGTGCAGCCCTGGTCTCCTTTGCTGAAGCATATCAGAGCTATCCCCGCAAAAAAATTATCAGAGAAAATCATCATTTCAACCTATTTTATGAAGGAAACCAAAAAGGTCATAGCCTATTAATTTTGAAAAAGTGTCAGCAACCAAACATAAGAAAAATGGGTTTTCATTGAGCAAAAATTAAAATGGATGCTATATCAAGTCATTTCTCCTCATTTGCAACCCATTCCACATTTTGAGAGCTAAGAGCATTGTTCAAAGGCGATTTTGCAAGTTCGTGGCAAGTTTGTGAGTATTTTGGGTCAGCTCCAAGGCACGCGGCGCATCAGGACATGCGCGCGGCGCATCAGGCGACCTTTTGCAGTGCAAATTAACGCGCGTGCGGCCCATCCAGAGCGCACGGCGCGTTGGGTAAAACGCGCGGTGCATCCAGAGCGTGCGGTGCGTTGGGTAAAGCGTGCAGCGCATAGAGTTTATGCTTGCAATTCGCCAAGAAATCACTCAAATCACCTCTCCTCACGCATAAATTCACAGGTAGGCCTGCACTCATGACTTGATTTTGGTTTTTTGATGGTTTATATGAAGAAATTAGCATATATTTGTCATGAAAACCAAGTGTACAAAACCCTCCATGTTCATCAATTTTCTATAAGGATTCAAGTGCAAAGTTTGTTGTAGGGTTTTCAAAAATCATTGTTGCCAAGGCTTCTTTTTCCCTTATTTTCCATTTCCTATATTTTTCCCAATTATTCCTCATCAAACCCTACATCTTCCTCTCTCAAAATCCTAAACTCTCCCTTCTGCTACAACAATATCATCCCTACCTTATTTCAAAACCCTAAAAAAATTCCATGCCCTTTCCCTTCTCTTTACCATTTTCCCATTTTCCTAATGTTTTCATTTTTTCCCATTTCCCTAATGCTTCCCTTTTCCTAAAAATTCCCTCGTCATTTGTGTCCCGTTGGTCACAGAATTTGAGAAAAAGTCTAAAGGTCTATAGTCATTTTGTACACAATTGTATATCAGCATATATATATATTCCAACCACCTTGTTGTTAAAGAACATGTCAGAGACCGAGTCAATATATGAGCAGGATTATGATAGTGACTCTACACCGGAGGTCAATGTGCCTAATGTGCCACGGAAGTATCACAAAGGTGGCAAGAGTGGACAACATGTTAGGGAGGAGCCTACCTCTTTGGCTCAATTGCAAGCTTGCCCGCTTGCAATGGATTGTTTTCGGCGCCAAACATGTTACCAATATTGTGAGATGATCTCACAAACTCAGCATCATCGGGAACTGGTCTATCTATTTTTCCTTAACTTACAGGATGGTCATGTAAACCTTGCCGGAGTGGATTTCATTTTGTCACCCGCCACTATTGCTCAGGCCACCGGGATACCAAATGTGGGAGAGGAATGGAGTAAACGCCAGATACTGGACAGGTATTATTATGAGCCATATGTCAAGCCCGCATATATCAGACACTTGAGTGCAACCTTTCCTTTCAGATACCTGAAAGATGAGTTTGCACCATTGATGAAACTCATCATTCGGTATTTCAGCTGTGAGGGCAGATTCTCACATCTCTATGCGTACCATGTACGTTTGTTGATGCATTTCACACGGGTACGTATGATGAGCATTATGTTTTTCGTGTGTCGAAACATAGAGAGGATGGTACCTTTAGTACAGAGGAAGACCCCGGCACATCAGCACAGGAGCATATATCACTATGCATTGATCAAAATCATAGTGATGCATCATTTGGCACAGCAGGGTATTGCTTGGGAGGATTTCATCTCCCGTGATTTCTTTTCTGCGCTACAGCCTCCTCCAGAGATCGTTCATGATGAGGGAGGGCCTTCACAGCAATTTGACATTCATGAGACCGAGCATGTTGATGCTCCAGTATATGTGACATATCAGAAAGGCCCCAGGGCCTTATTTGCAGCTGCACGACGAGTACTATCTCCACCCGGGGTGGAAGGGGTCTCGTTTACATCATCAGCAAAGCGAGTATTATCTCCACATCATGTGGAAGGGGTCTCGCTTCCATCTTCAGCATAGGTACAGATTCAAGATAGGGGCAAGAGACCCATGGTTGATGAGGGTCCTTCAGGAGTTCAGGATATCGGTGTCATTGATGTTGAGGCTAGTTCGCCCAACTCAAAGCTCAAGGAGATTATCCGAGAGCAAAGGGCCGAGAATGAGTCGCTGCAAAAGAAATTTTAGATGGCTAAATGGGTGATCAACTACTTAGAGCAGCGCAACAAACAGTTGGAAGATGAGCATGAACTTTATGAGCTGTGCAAGATTCGGGAAGACCGGGAATTGGCTCGTAGGAGACCCGGTGATTTGACACCTATTGATCGGGAATCAATGTTCATCTGGGTGAACACTCATTTGGAAAAGTTGTTAGCTAAAGAAAACAGGGACAAGGACATGCTTCGCCACATGAAGACTCACTATTGGGCTCGCATGCATGTTTGCAAAGCAAGAATGAAGATCCTCAAAAGGCGTTTGAGCAAAGCACAAAAACAACGCAAAAGGCCTGATCCGCTTCGAGTTTTGGCCGAGGCTTCATTAGTTGAGCATGATACATGATGGAGGTTCTTCACTCCAATTTTGGGCAAATTTGGAGAAAATTTTGTCGTTTCAAAATTTTTGGCTTGCGAAACAGGTTTTTGGGCTCTATGCGTCACGCTCAGCACGCGGCCCATAAGATGGGGAAGTCCAAATTACAGGTGGCTTACATTTTTGGATTTTTCATGTTGAAATAGACATGATCAGCAATTTCCAAGGTATTTAATCAAGTTTTGGGTGATCAAAAGCTCAAAAAAACATCATGAAAATCACCTTTATGCCACTTTTTGCATCAGCAGGAAGTACTTCTGGGAGAATCCACTTTTGGAGGGTCAAATGGAGGCCAAATTGGAAAATTCCACTTGGGTTGGAAAGTAGAAATCCAGGGCTTTCCAACAAGCCAACCTGAGCTCAATTTTGATGCTAGGAAGTGCCCTGAAATCAGGTGGAAAGGCGTGCGGCGCACAGGGCTCAGGCACGCGGCGCACATGTTTTTTTGGCATAGTTTTCCTCCTCAGCTCAGCGAATCAAGCCAGTTTCACCTGTTTTGACTTGTGATTGGATTTTTCACCCTCCTTGATGTAATTATTGGAAATTTATGTTGTTATGACACTTATTTACCTATTCTAGATGATTCATTCATAAAATAGCAAAAATGTAATGAATGAATTGGTTTCCTAGCTTATAGAGGCAAGTTGTTTTGACTGCCTATATTGTAGTGCTTAGTTTAGAATTGGTTGAAACAGCTCCTAGGATGATGAGCTCGACCCCTAGAGGCAAGGGAATGTGTTGGCTTGCCTATATTATGTATTTTCTCAGTCATTTTTAGGGTTGGACTCTTGGGAATAGCTTGACACTATATTGTACATATCTTATCTGCATTTTTTGGCAAAGGAAAGACCAGGGTTTTGTAGCACTATTTGGGATCCATGTGGCTTTATGTGTTGATGGTGTGTTTCTCCCAGTACTTGTAAGTTGTGTATGTGCATCATTATCTCTATTGAATCTTCTATAATTAAACAAATGAAGTGTTAAGGTAGAATCCATGAAATTGCTACGCTCTGCCTTTAAATTTGTTTAATCTTCTATGTTTTCTTCAGTTTAAGGAGAATCCTTGAGACTCCCTTGCTCTCCTTAGCCCCTCACCAGTCTGATCTACCCATCTCACCTGCTTTAAGGCATCAAAACAATCGCCTATCTTGCCCCAAGTAGACCTCTGCAAAAACCGTGCCTCATGCCCGTACCCAAATTTGCCTTTCCCTTGAATTCAACAAAATCATTAAAAATCAATTCTAAACTCTTTGTACTTCATACCTAGCCTAAAATCAGTCATCAATTCGGTCATCTCGAGCCTTTTCGATTATCTTTTGCTGAGTTTGACCCGAAGAGAGCCCTCTCTTGTCCTCGTAAGGCTAGCTACAAGGTTGAGCATGGTTTGATGTGGCCTTGAGTCTCACCTTATTTCAGCCTAAGGTAGATTTGAGCGCTAACATTGCTGAGACTTTTCAAGGCTTACACAAGTCCTACATGTGTTGAAGAAGTTGTTCCAGAAGTTGGAAGTAGTTTAACTAAGGTTTGACTAATTTTTAGGTTGAAATCAAAGTAACGCACATATTCAGTGTACAAGGAGCATCATAACGAAAGCCTCTAGTGAACAAGGAGCATTATAATTCACTTCCAAAAAATATAGGGTTCTTTACTACCGATAAGTGAAGAAAAAAAACTCAAGGCAAAACCATGGAATTTCCCAACATATTCTTGTGTGAAAGGTTGTGCAACGTCTATTTGATCCTTTCAAAGATTACCTTGAACAAATCCAATGGATTTTCCTATGGTATTCACAAGGAAAAATGGATATAAAAACCCAAGGGATCAATCATCAATGTGTGCAATTTCATAAGTTAAGTCAACTATGCTTTGGAATAGTTAGCAATCTAAAGAGATAGAGATATAATGATCTGTGTGTGCATCTGGTGAGATATGAATTATAGACCAAATCTGCAATAACAGAGTTGATATGATCTCAAAAATTGATGTCTAAGAAAGAGTGTCACTAGAACATACAAACAAAGCAAGTGTGCATGGATTTCTAGTATACAATTGTTAGTATAGGTTTGAGTGTGTGATGGAAAGAGTGCAGATCTAATAAGATACATTAGCCAATTTGTGAAGAAAATATCAATCATAGATCATGAAAAATAATGCTTTTTAGTATCAATTGTACATTGAGCTTGCAGAAATAGTAAACAAAGAACAAAGGTGTAGTGTTAATTGATATGACAAAGTATTTTTTTGTTGAGATCTATATGACAGTTTTATACCTTTTGTTGATTGCAATCATTGTTGCTAGGGCTCCAACAACTAAGAGATTTTGTGTGCGTTCTTGGTTTGTAAACTCAGTGTACATGGTTATGTATATGTTTTTGATGTCTTATCTTTACCAATGATCTTGATATGTTGACTATTGCTTTGTGTGAACCTAGTATTGACTTGAACAAATGGTTTTATCAATGGAGTTTGAAAGAATATGTTGTTGCTACAGCTAGTATGATAGAAAGATGCATCATATGATGCTAGTAATTAAGTCATAGGCTATTACACAAAATATTGAAGTTTTTGGTGGCGATTGTTTACATTGTGATTTTCCTTTGACCTCATGTATTGATGTTTGTTGATTTTTTGAGTCAAGTGTCATATTTTCTCTTGGGTATTGCTCAAAACATTTATGATAGAGATCTAAATGGAAAAGGTTGATTCAATATGATGACATATGATGGTTGTAGGAGTGACCTTATTGAAGTATTTGTATTGACAGAGGCTTTGAATTCCTTGATTGTTAACATTTTTGTTAAAGGGTTGAGTTCCATTAGTGAATGAAAACAAGATGTATTTGGCTAAGTATTGATTTTAGAATGAAAAGATATGTATGGAAAACTACAGTGAAATTGAGTGTGATGATGCTATTTGTCAAGCATTTTTATTTGTGGGGATTATTATGACAAAGTTTTGATATGTGCAGAGATTAAGCATAGCTTTATTGAAATATCTTCATTGACAGAGCATAGGGGGAAGTTGTGCTTGTTACTTGTTGTGTTAATATGATGTATGTTCCTTGTTGTAGTGACGATTTTGATGATCATAATATTATGAAAATTGTTGTGTCTTGTATGGTGAAAGGTCGGTGTCGCCATTAGGGTTTTGCAGATATATTGTCTTAATGATGGTTTTGTCATTGGATGAGTAAAAAAAAATCATATACAAGTATTGTTGATTGATTCATATGAAGTAATTTGAATTATGAGATCAGTTTTTGAACATTGAATTTGAGTTGGAACTTAAGATAGGGTTTAATGTTCTATCGGTATTTACTGCAAAGAAGGTCTTGTACTATTGATAATTGTTTTCCTGCAGATTTTTAAGGATAACTTCTTCAGCATGGTTGGAATTTCGTATTTTTTATGATTTATTGATGTTGATGAATAAGTTGGCCCAATGATGCTTAATATTGAAATTGGCTACTAGGTTTTGATCACATATCATTAGGGTTTTCTATTGGATGCATAGGCTACTAAGGTTGATTATGTATACAGTGAATAGTTGATGAATATTATATTCCATTAGTTGATTTGTTATTGCAAATATAGTTTTGATGAAAATTGTGTATTGATTATATGTGAATTCAATTGAGAATATTTATTATTGATCAATGATTGGTTACAGAGATGTTTCAATATATTGGTATTCAAATTGAGCATAATGATGCATGTCAGTCTAGTTTGAAAATTGGATGAAATGTGGCCTGTAGGATTTGTGGTTGAGTCATGTGGATCTAATGTGAAATATTTTGGAATATGGCCCACAAAGGGACTGGGGTTAGAGCCTTCAATGAGGGAGTCGTAGCTTCCTTCCGGTGGTGGCCAATAAACTTGATCAAGGAGTAGTAGCTTCCTTCCAGTAGTAATTGGAGAAACAAGAGAAGGTGGTAGCCTCTAACAGGTAGGATCATGCGCATTAGTAAGAGTCTACACCATTGCAAGATGTAATGAAATATTTTATTTATAATAAGAAGAAGACAAAGACAACAACAATGATGGTTTTTCCCGGATGGGTTTTCCATCTAAAAATCTTGTGTCCTTATGTGTTGATGATGTGTTGCATTCTTGGGTTTTACGTGTTCTTATGTTTAAACACTGGTCATGGTTTACTGTGTATGCTTAGACCTACTACGTAATGTGTTATTAATGAAATGATGATTCAATTAACATTTAAAATAAAAGTATAAATTTAGTAAATTTTGATCTAGCATGAAATATCAATTCACACTCCCCCCCCCCTCAATATTTCTAACACCATCATGTTCAATCTTGATTTCATGTACACCTTTAAAAAAATCCTTCATTCTAGTTAGATTTATAATGAACATGAGCATACCTTCGATTTCATAATTCATAGAGATCATAGGTGTTGTGTATCAAGGCTTGAATTGAGCAACCAAGGAGATGATATAGGCCTCCTATTCATACACCAATAACCTTGGCAGATTCAAAGGAGGATTATTTATTCCATACTAGAATTTGGCCATCAACGAAGGTGATTCTAAATCCTTTGTCTTCGAGAGATGAAATCAATAAAAACTTATTCTTCAAACCAAGAACATATAAAATATTATTAAAATATACACTACTTCTTGATTCCAATTGGAAGGATGATGAATCAATGTTGTTGACCTCGTACATGTCATTGTCTCCAAGCTCCACCCTTTGAGATATCTTCTTAATTTTCAACCAATTCAAAGAGATTATCATGACTTCTAGTCATATGCCTAGATGAACCACTATCCACCAACCAAATTTCATCATGACTTGCAATATAACTTGTGAAAGCAAAATAAAACGAATATTCATCATTATCAAAACCTTTCTTCCTAGGCCTCATCTTGAATGAAGGTTCATTAAGATCAATTGCAGAAGCATGTTACTTTCATTTCATTTTTCAATCATCATTCCTTTGAGGACACCTATTTTGATAGTGATCATATGCTTAGACTGATAACATTAAACATTTGACATGTCTCTTCTTTCTTACGAGGGAGAAGGAGGTATTCTTTGTGGAGTAGGTCCTATTCCTAGAGCATGTCTTGGAGCAGCTCTTGAAGTAGGTCTTCTACCTATACTTCTTTGAAATATTCCAAAAAAAAATCTTCCTTTAGTATTCTTTGAGTGGGCTGCAAAATCTTGAGAATCATCACCTAGATTTGGAATCTTTCCTTTAGACATGAGCTTAGATTCTTCTTGAGTGCAAGCATCTAGCATAGTTTATCAAATGACGGAGCATTTTATTTGCCACTAATAATTGATCCAAAATAATCCCAAGAGTCAAGTAGACCACTGCGTGCTACAACCACTAATTATTTATCAAGTACCTCTTCTTCAATTGATTTGAGTGAATCTCTTAACTGAGACATTTTTACAAAATATGATGCCAAAGTATCAATATTTGTCATCATAACATTATGATGTTGATTCCTTAGACTTATAGATTGACTAATATTGTTGATAATGTATAATCCAGTTAGAACATCATACATTTCCTTGGAAGACTTATGATTAGCAATATAAGGAATCAGATGATCTCTAACATATTCCACAATGATGCTCATAGCCAAGATGTCATCTTCTTGGAACTTGTCTTTCCTTCTTAATCATCTAGTTTAATAACTTTTCCTTTCACAATACCCAAGACCTTATGACTTGCAAGAACAAGGTCAATTATATTCTTACGTGCTTTAAAGTTTGTAACTCCTTCAAGCTTGTTTTTTCTCTTCATGAAGGAATTCATGATGAAGATGATCAATCAATACAAAAGATGTAGGATCTCAATGCTCTTTTCCTTCACTAAATATTTGATACCATGTTTATTTTCTAGTAGCGAATAAGACTAGAGAAATTTTCAAATAGATAACTACTTCTAATGATACAATTTGACTTTTTTAGAGAATTCCTCTCATTAAGAAGTTACACATGAAAATTTCAACCATTCACTTCAAGAGAGCAATAGAGATCACAATAACAATGAAACAAGAAGACACCAAAATTTCCTGGGACAAAACCCCACAAGGGGGAAAACCCGATAATATTTCGTTATGAGAGAGAGAGTTTAATTCATCAAAATGTACATCACAATGATCCAATCAAATTTCAACCATTGACCACATTGATTTCCAATTCAAAGCTATTCAATTGAGAGAGAAATATTCAATGCTTGCTCACAATCTAAATCTACACAAGAAGGTTGAATTTTAGCGTAAGGCTACTGGTCAAAGGGACTAAAATTTGGCCTGTAATTCCATAGTCAATATTTCAATCAAACTTCAAAAGTTAACATGGGATCAACTCTCGGTCAATGACCTAGAAATAGGGATAGAACTTCAGTCAAATATCAATCAATGAACCACAAACAATTCGACCTCCAAACCTCATTCAACATCTCAGTCAAAAAAGAGAGAAACAAATCAATTCAATGCTAGTCAATAGAAACAAGAGAGGTCAAACTTCAGCCTTCTCTATCCTTTGCACGTGTGAACAAAAATTCATGATTGGTCAAACGAGTGAGTGATGATGATGCCAAAATGAGGTCAACGAATGCCAATAGATATGTGAGTCAAGAGGTGGGTTTTGACCATAGGGCCAAACCCCTTCAAGTGGTGGGGTCAACTTGTCCATTTGAGGGCAACTTGGACAATTGGAAAATACATAATTTCTCCTTCAATTCTCACCATGAAAATACCAATTGTACCTACTATTTTTCAACATATTTACATGTGGAAACTTTCCTTATTCCGATTAATTTAATTTGAAACTACATAAGTTCTTATGTATATGAAGCATTGTTTGCATAAAGTTTAAGGTTGGTAAACACCGGTAAATAAATCTTTTCACTTAAGTTATTATGGTGAATTATTGTAATAATCCATTTCCTGAGTGAAATTTCCTTCAATGCATTATGTTTATGTGAATGTTTATATTTAGATGGTCACTGATATTCATAAATTTTCCATATATGAAAAACAAGGGAATTTTGAGCAAAAATCTACTGAAGCTGCGACAGTTTGGATCTTGATGTAGAATGTGTTGTTTGTAAATTACACTAAATTATAATCCTCTCTCATGTGTAATGTGAATTCTCTTAGCTTTTTTATGGAGCTAGAAAAAATTCTCTCTAGGAAAAGTGTCCAAAGTTTCCAATGGTAAACTCATTAATTTTTACAGATTACGGTATATGTATTCATTCGCTAATGAGCTCATCAAGGATTAATGAAATGTTTGTAGGTTGACTCCATCAATAGTAAAATACTTTTGGTTAGTAAATTTTGGATTTCAGGGATGGCTCATGAAGCCTTCTGAACTTTGGAAATTGTGCATATGGGAATGATGGTGTTAATTAAATGTATTAAATGATTGTTAATTGATATGATCATATTATTTTAAATGTAGTAAGTTGATAGTTAAAGATTAACTTAATTAAATGTAAGGTGATTAATTCTTGGTGCCAAGGGTGAAATCTTCAAATGATCATATCGTAATGGTCTATATTAGGATTTTAATCAATTTATATCACCATAAAGCTCTCAATAAATAAAAGGTAATGGCCATATCAAAGGAGAGTTTCTAGTTGAATGAGGAAAGACAAAAATTTGCTACCCCCTATCACAGAAGAAATTAAGTATATTACAAAAACCATTTATCATTATTAACATAAATAACCTTTTATATTAATAAAATGTACAATTTTACCCTAATGGGGGCATAGGACCAAGGGGAAGTTGTGTGTTGTGGGGTAGGGAGGTTGGGGTGGGGGGGGGTGCCCGGGGGTCGGCGTGTCTTCTTCCTGCCCCCCCCCGACCCATGCACCACACATGCATCTTCAATGGAATTTATGTTTCCTATACATATCTCTCAATCCTTCTTCCAGGGCGTCTGCTTGTGAAATTTGTGTGGGTTGTCCAAGCGTTGCAGGGGAGTGTTACATGCCACCCTGCAAGCCTAGTTCTCATTTTTTCTGTTGGAAATTGTTGGAATGAGTGGAAGTCACTAATGGGCAACATCAATTGGGGAAGGAAAAATTGAAAAGTCAGGCTTCTGGCTAGAAAATCAATTGTTATGCAATACCTAGCTTGGATTGGAATAAGTTGAAGGCACACCACCCAAGTGTTAGTTCATGGCTGGGCACCTCCAATTCCTCCAGGTTGAAAACTGAGGTAATTTTGTGCTCACGGATTTTCAATCTTAGCCTTATCATTCTATTTGATTGTTGGATGACTATAGGTTTTTGGTTCCTTTCTTGGATTAAGTTTGTGCTTGGTCAGCCTGGTTTACTCCATTCATCTATGTTTCTTCTATGTCTTAGTCAAGTTGTTAAGTCATAGGCCTCTTGTCTACCTCTCTTTGTTTTTTCTTTCTCGTGGCTTTGGAACTGGATTGTGGGAAGCGTTATGTGTTTCTATATTCCCCCTTCGTCTGCTCAAGAAGTTTTATCGACCCTCTGGTATTATGGAAATGGGGGGTTTGAAGTCCCTGTATGCTCCCAGAATACTCTGATAGCCCCTGCGAAGTTTGTTTGATCATAATTACATGGGAGTCACAATTGTGGTCTTATTGTGGATTGTATCATTTGGTGGATTTTCTTGCTCACCATGCCAAGACAACATGGTCATAGTCATTGTGGTATTGCGGAGTGTGGCCAGACTAGTAGGCCTTGCTCTGAGGCTCAAACCCAGGACGCAGTTGTTGCTTACCAGGTTGTGACTTCTCCCAACACTTAGGATGGTATATGTTACCTTGAAAGGATTGTTCAAAAAGAAAGACAATACCTTTCAAACTCTGAGATTATAGGTGCAATTCCTTGGTGGCTCTCAGACCTTAGGCATACTAAGGAGAGGAAAAATGAGTACATACACTTGATCACTCTTCATTAGTAGTTGAAGACTTTATTAGGGAAAGTTCTCAAGGAAAATCATGACAATAGAAATAAAATCATATATTTTCTCGATAATCTCCAAAGGAACCAATGGACAATGTAATACAACCTTGAATGTGTGGACACTCAGCTAGCACGCATGGAAAATCACATAAAGTCCAAATTTCTACTTCTAATACCCCTAGGCTCTAGACCGAAGAACCCTACTTTGGTAATCTCACCTAACTCTTAGATGGCTACCTATTGTGTTTTTTAATCTATTGTTTTTTTGTCACTCGGGCATCTTTTGTTTTGGATGGCATAGTGATTTTGGTTTAATGTAAAAACTTTGGTAAACCATATACTAGCCAAAAAATCTAGTAAGAGTGAGGCTGGTATATTTTTGGAAAGTTTTGGGCAACAATGTAATATTTTTCCTTTATTGAAAACTTTTGTCTTCCAAAAAAAATGTAAAATTGTTTTTCATGATTAATATAAATAATATTTTATTCTATCCTCTTGCTACAACATTTAGTGAAGAATTTTGATCGAAGAGACAAAGCACTAGGTCACCTTGTGAAAAGAATCTAGGTAGCAATAAAAGGACTAGAGGAAGTTTCCTTTTCACGTGTTCCAAGAACTCAATAAAATGGCAAAAAAGTGTGCCAATAAAGATTGGCAGCTAGAGATGGGCACCCTGTGGTCAATTTGCAATCCAAGTATCCACAAATCCCTTGAAAGGTATTATGAATCTCAAACAAGTCAAAACAAATCCAAAGTATTTGCAAGGGGATGAATTGGATGTTTTGTGACAGCAAGATGAGAAATTGAAGAAGCACATTCCGTATTTAAAGACTCGGGTGAGGAATACAGAATATTTTCAGTTAGCCTCAACAATATCCAATTTCGGTGAAGTCCTTTGACTTAAACGAGCCTACCCAATGCATGGGTAGCCTTATTATCATCACAGATTAAACTACATATGGAATGTAAATTTTGTATGTTGGGAGGTTGGTTATGTAAGGTTTTTACCTACAAACCACCTTTTTTTCGAATAGTATATGAAGCTATGGTAGAAATAGAAGTAGTAAGAATACGCAGGAATGAACACTCAAAAAAACTAAAATCATAAGCATTGTATCTCTAGGTAATTCAAGTGCATCTAGGTACAAATTTTAATACAAAAATTATCACTCTTGTTTAAAAAAAAAAAAGATAATATCTACAATTTGTTTATCTTGAGTAAAAATAGTTATAATTTCTTTTGATCATCATTAATAGTCCACTTGTTATCATTTAAAAAGGCATACTTTTTAGTAAAAACAAAAGAACTTCTGCATTTTATTTTAATTTGTTTTTAACTATATATTTTTAATAACTTAAATCAAATTATTTATTAATCATCCTAGATCCATCTTAACTCCATATCTACCAAGCTCCGAGAGGGATCAAATCCCTTGTCACTCTAAAATAGGTTTGCATCTCAAGAGATTTGATTGCTTTCAGTGCTTGGTAGATCTCGAGTTAAGATAGATCGTGGTTGGTTTAATTCCCTCTTTAAATAGGTTATACTCCATATGAATACCATGGGTCATTTTTATTTTTATTATTATTTTATTTTATTTGAATAGGGTTATTTTTATTTTGTTATTTGTATTTGTATTTTATTTTGACAAAGTTAAAATGTTTACATTACCTTGAAACATCTCTACTATATTGTGCTTATTTTTATTTTTATCTTTATTTTACTTTGACTAAGTTAAAATGTTTGCATTACAGTATGTTACAACATCTCTACCACACTAGACTAGATAGCACAGCTCCGCGCAAAAATTACTTATATAAAATGAGAGACTAGCGTAAGAAAACCAAGTTTAGATAATTTAAGAAAAGTTAAGGAAAACCTAATTTAAGGAATTTAAAGAAGGAAGTAAGTTGTAACATCCCCAGTGACCTCACATGAAAATGCATGGAGTTAGAATTTTTTTACACAAATTACCCACTGGTAATTATCCAAATCACTATTCCAAATCCTCATTAACCATTATATAGAAAGTTCATCAATACATAGAGTAACTTTCAATGGAGGAATAATAAGTTGTGTAACCATTAAAAACCAAGTTTGTAAGAATTTGGTTCTAGCTCTGCACGCACGTTCTGCAGCCCTTTACTGAACCCTGAGGCATGTTCATTGCACGTCCTGCAAGCAGTGAGCTTGCCTGCTCTCGGCCAATCTGAACCCTGCGATCTTCTGCATGCAGTGGTTGGGCTGCTTCATGGACCAATCTGCGGGATTTTGACACTCTCGTTACTAGGGATTGAATCTATGGTGGGGTTGGGCTCTCCTCAGGCAGCTCCCCCTCCCCCATTGGTTTCGCCTGCTGAGGCCTTCTCCCAGCTCTTGGAGGGTCTCCCAAAGAAGAAAAGAGCAGAAGCTGCGAAGTTTGTTAAAAAACTAGATGATATTCTGGTGATCTCTCTTCCTCCAGAAACCTCGATCCAAGTTGCTATGTCACTAGCCAAACGGGCTCTCATCAGCCAGTTCACAGGGATATGGCCATCTCCAAAATCCAACGAGAGCTGGGTCATTAGAAACTGGGCGCCGCTAATCAAATAAAATGTCACCTCATACTTTCTGGGGAGAGGATACTTCCTATTTGAATCGCATCAAAGGAAGACAAAGACTTGATCTTCTAAAACGGCCCCTACTTCATGGGCCCTCAGGGATTGTATTTGAACAACTGGACCCCTGACTTCGATCCGACAGTTGATGTACCCAAATCAGTCCCGGTGTGGATCAGACTTCCAAATCTTCCAGTACACTGCTGGAATTGGGATTCACTGAGACACATTGGAAATGCCCTAGGGAAATTCATAGACCGAGCAAATAATAAAGACCAATATGACTATGCCAGGATATGCGTAGAGGTTGATCTGGAGGTGGGACTACCAAAGACCATCACAATAAAGCTCGAAAGTTGGACGCATTTACAGAAACTGGATTATGAACAGCTGCCCTTCAAATGCCGAAAATGCCATGTTTATGGGCACTTCGCCAGAGATTGCCTGACCAACAATGAACCTACGCAAGGGAAGGAGGATGGATGGAATCAAGTCAAGAGATCCAAACCACAACCTAAGAATCAGAAACTGGGAGGCCCTAACGGCAAAGGACCTCATCTGTCTACTGCTCACCAGATCCCGACCAAGACTGCGCCAGAAAACAAGTTCGACCCTTTGAGCTCGCAAACAGAGGGCACCCAGGAGATAGAGGTACAAAAGGAGACAAAAATGACTCAGGAGACCGAGATCCATAAAACAGCTCCTTCAGGAAAAGGTACCCCCTCAGCCTTCCCCAAAGGAGCTAATACTGAAGATCCCAAAGACAAGATTTTAGAAGAGGAGGAAGAAGAACAGGAATTTGAAGAATCACAAGAGGAAGGGGAAATAACAGAGTCCCAAACCTTGGTAAGAAGATCTACAAGAGGCCAGAAAACAGACAGGGAAAAAAGGGAGCAGGAGACCTACAAACAAAAACTTCAGGGCAGCCAACCAACCTTAGAAAAACTACTAGCTCCAAAATCAAGGATGTTGAAAAGCCAGATCCAAGGCTCCAAAGGAGCCCACCAGAAACACAAATAATGAAGATCATATCCTAGAATTGTAGAGGTATGGGGAGTAAAGCTAAGGAAGAAACCATCAGAAACTTAATCAAAACAAAGACTCCAAACATACTTCTAGTCCAGGAGACAAAGCTGGAAGACATAGTCTTCCTTCAAACAAGCAAGAAACTCTGGTTCAAAAGTGAAGCAAGAGAAATCTCTGCCCGGGGAGCCTCGGGAGGAATCGGCACTTTATGGAACATGAGCAAATTTGCAATCCTATTTGAGGCTAGAAATACCCACTGGTTGCTGTTGAAAATGCAGAACCCAGACGCAAAGGAAATTTTTTGTCTTTTTAATGTTTACTCTCCAGTCAATGTTGGGGAAAAAAAGAACTGTTGGGACTCCATAAGGCAACAAGCAAATTTGACAAACATGGAAAATACAATTATAGTCGGAGACCTCAATCTCATTCTCCATTCATCCGAAAAAGGGGAGGCAGCATAGTACGTGATCCAGCAAGGGAATGGGTGGAGGACATTTTGCAGGACTGGGACATGCTGGATAACAAACCCTCTTCCGGTAAGTACTCTTGGCCTAATAAAAGAATGGGCCCTGGCCATATTGCTGCCAGGCTAGATAGATTCTTTATTCAAAGCTCCTTATTGCTGCTAGGCCTAGAACCAAGAATGCATATTCTTCCTAATAGCATATCGGACCATAAGCCCATTAAACTAGAGCTTCTAGCTCATCTTGATTTGGGTCCTATCCCATTTCGCTTTAGCCCGCTCTGGATAAAGGAGCCAAACTTCATGCAAATTATCAAGGATTGCTGGAATCAGTCGGTCAAGGGTTCGCCTTTCTATATCTGGGAAGAAAAGCTAATAAGGGTAAAAGGAGCTCTCAAAATATGGGCCAAAACTCTCTCTACTCCGGCTACAGACAGAAAATCGATGAAAGCCATGCTTACCTCCCATCAAAAGTGTATGGAGAATGATACAATCACTAAGGAGGGGCTAGAACATGAATCTCATCTTCAGCAGTGCTACCACAAGGCTTGCTTAGCTGAAGAAGAATATTGGAGATTAAAATCCCACAATCTCTGGCTCAAAGCAGGGGATAGGAACACTACCTTTTTTCACAAACAAGCCCAGGCAAGGAAATGTTTTAACACTATCTCGGAGATCAAAGAGGACAATGACATTCATAAGGATTTTGAGTATATAAAGAAAGCAGCCTTTTTACACTTCCAAAGCCTGTATAGTGAGGAAAAAGATCCGAATCATTATCCAGATCTGCTAGATGTTGTACCTTCTATAATATCTAGGCAAACAAAGGAAACTCTTGAGGCCAAAATCACTCAAAATGGAGTGAAAAAATCCCTCTTTGATATGGATCCGGATAAGGCCCCTAGGTCGGATGGCTTCTCAGCCAGATTTCTTCAAGATTTCTGGTCGATTGTAGAAAAGGATCTGCTCAAAATGGTGCAAAAATCTTAGAATACTCAGAAAATAGGAGGAAACACAAACTCTGCCTTCTTATCCCTTATCCCCGAGGAGAAAGGCACCAACATCTTTAGCAGATTTCGTCCGATCTCCTAATGTAACACTGGATACAAATTAATCACCAAAATAATTGCAAACAGATTGAAGCTCATCCTACCCAAAATAATCCATGAGAACCAAGGAGGCTTCATCCAAGGAAGGCAAATCATGGACAACTTCATTCTCGTCTAAGAGGCAATTCACTCAAGTCTTCTCTGAAAAGAGCAAGGTATGGTAATTAAACTTGATTTAGCCAATGCTTTTGATCGAGTAAATCATAGCTTTCTTTTAAATGTTATGAGTAAATTTGGGTTTGGAGAAAATTTCATTAAATGAATTCGGGCATGCATCTCGGAGCCATGGATCGCCCCTCTAGTGAATGGAAGAGCCACTGACTTTTTCAAAGCTTCGAGAGGTCTCAGACAGGGGTTTCCTCTATCCCCTCTGCTATTTGTCATCCAAGCTTATGTCCTCAGCTTCCTGTTAAACAAAAAGATGCAAGATCAAGACATCAATGGATTGTGTATTGCAAGAGGGGTAAAAAACATAAATCATGCCTTGTTCGCAGACGACACTTTGTTGCTGGGACCTGCCATGCTCACCTCTACATCAAAATTCAAAGTGGTTTTGGATGACTTCAGTAAGGCCTCAGGCAGCGTTTTAAATAAGAGCAAATGCCACATATACAGCTGGAATATTACACCCAAGGTGTTATCTGATATTTCTAGATGTTTGGGCTTCACAACCTCTTCCACATGGTCTTCTTTCAAATACCTAGGACTACCTATTCACCATAAGAAACCTACAAGCAAAGACTGGCTCCCACAGCTGGAAAAATTCAAGTCAAAAATACAAGCCTGGGGCTACTCTTGGCTAAATACTACTGGAAAATCAATTTTAATTAAATCAGTGCTTATTAGTCTCCCATTATTCCAATTCACTGGGCTTCTTGCTCCAGTAACCATCATCAAATAAATGGAAGAATATATTCAAAGGTTCTTCTGGAAGGGAGGAAAACAAAACGAAAATAAGATTCCTCTTATCAGTTGGGAAACCATTACCAAGCCTTTGTGGGAGGGGGTCTTAAATTTAAAAATCTCTGCCAACAGAATGTGGCAATGGCAGCAAAGATCATATGGAAAATCATTGCACCCAATAGGGCTGGGCTCAAGTGGCTCTCTGGAAAAAGTATTTCAAGGGATCCCATACCAAATGTTTGGACAATGTTATTCAAAGGCCTAACTCTGCATTCCTGAAGCTGTATGCTAAAGTTGCCCCTCTCATTACAGTGCATTCCTATTGGATTCCAGGTAATGGTAAAAAGGTCAACATCTGGACGGAAAAAACCATGAATAAAGAATTAGTTGAAAATAGAGCCTCCATTAACACGTTGCGTTGTTGGATGGACAGAGAGGGACTACAGACGCTGTGGGATATATCACTATGGAACAATGATATCTGGGCAGGTTGGAAATGCATCGAGGTGCCGAAACAATTGACAAATGAATGGGCCACGTTACTTGACTGCTTGCATGGAATGGCGCCCACGCATATGAGGAAAAGAGATCAGAAAGGATGGGGAATGAGCATTAGAGGTTATGCAGTCTCCCTCAGATATATCAAATTGAATGAGCGACCATATGTTCCCCCCAATCCAGCTCAATGGCGAGGTGTATGGCGCACTCCTTCATGGCCCAAAATTGAACTCTTTGCCTAGAAGCTCTGCCACAGAAAAATCCTAACCTATGACATCTTACAGAAGAAAGGTTTCTACGGCCCCTCCATCTACTCATTGTGCAGTGAGAACGCAGACTCAATAGTTCATTTGATTCTTGAGTGTAACTTCTCCAAGCAGAACCTCTCCAAGTAGGTATGGACTTCACTTATTCAAAATCTGGATCCAAATTTCAAGCTCCCTTGCACCATGGCGGATCTCTTTTCAAACTGGGCAATCAGATACCCTAGCCCAACTCCTAAAAACCAGATCATTAGAACAGCATGGGTAGTCCTCCCAAAGATCATAAGCTGGCAGATATGGCTTGAACGCAACAAAAGAATCTTCAAAAATACAAAGCAGAATCACAAGATTTTAGAAAACAAAATCAAATGCCAAATCAAGGAGTGCTTGGCGGATAAAAAAGATGACTCCAATCTCAGTCAACAGGACATCATTTGGGGATTGATTCTAGGCCTTCAATTCCAACCAGTAGTCAAAAATGCCCCAATCATTAAAGACTGGTAAATAAGGAAGTCTGAAAGTGACTTTCAAGACTGGATCAAAACGCAAGCAAGACACTTCCTCTTTTTTGACGGGGCAGCAAAGGGTAATTCAGGCAAAGCTGGAGCAGGAGGTATTGTTTTAAACCCAATAGGAGAAAAAATCCACTCCTATGCTTGGGGTCTCGAATATTCTTCCAGCATTCAAGCGGAGGCCTTAGCCCTCCTTCAAGGTCTCAAGATCCTCAAATAATTAAACATAAAAGAAGCCAATGTTATAGGAAACTCCCAGATCATCATAAACGCATTGGCTTCCAAATCCCCAGCTCTGGATCTTAAACTAGCAAGACTGATAACCAGAATCAAAGGCTTGGAAAGCTACTTTCAGGACTTAAATTATTATCATGTGCTGAGAACCCATAATAAAGAGGCAGACATAGAAGCCAAGAAAGTTGTCCTCCTCTCTGTCGGAACCAAGATGAAAGACGGAAAAGAATCATGGGAACCCATTCCATAATATGATCGCTGCCATGTTCTACTGCTGGATATTAAATAAATTTGCCTGCATCTTCAAGTGGGGGAAAATCTCTGAAATTGATTCCATGGACTCTTTAGTAAGAAAGAATTCTGCAAGCTCCAGCTACATACTTAGTCACTACAGTGAGCGGCAACAGCGCAAAGAGATCTCCAATGTAATCAGATTTTCGGGATTCAGGCCAAGATGAATACAAACACTCCATAACCGTTTCTGTTAAAAAAAAAAAACCATGTTTGTTGTATATTAACATAAATTTTATGATGAATGTTACATCCATTTCATGATTCCCTTAACCAGATTACTTAATCACATATTGGAAATTATGAACATCACATCAGGCAAGGAATGAACATCATCAAAATGACATAGTAATCAATCACATCATTGAACATTGATATACCCTGGAAACCCCGTAGGGTGAAAACCAACAAATGTTTAATTTTATTATTAAACACTCATGAGAGTGTTCATCCCTCACTCAATGGCTTATAAAGAGTCTATCCCTTAGCCATTGTTATAAAATATTACAATGAAATATCATTAAAATACAACATACCTAGCTAAAAGTGATTACAATCATCATGAAACCATTTACTCACAAATCATCACTCTCTATGTCCTTGTTGCATGATCATTCCATTAATGTACCATCCTACAACTCGTACTCATCAGCATGGACCACTAGTTCTTATCTGCCACAATGTTAAGCATAATTTGTCTTTTTCACAAATCATTATCCTTTAATGTCATTGTTGTCGTCAAAAAGCTTTGGTAACATGATTAGATAAAGTATGAATCAATCAATAATCAGTCTTTAAAAGCAATCTTTTAACATCTATTCATGTGCATCCATGATATGTAAACATAATATCACAACACGCTTCTTCTAACAACATTGTGCATGTATAAACAAATAATTATCAAGCATGTCAAAATAATTACCATGTTACTATGATCATTCTCACACCAGCACATGTTCATATCCAAAGGAAACCATTGTAACCATTCATTTCATTTAAAGGATACTAGCAACTTATCTTTGTTTTTCGTGCATGCAATTAGATAAAAACTTATTCAAAGAGAGCTAGCCTCTTAGCTTCTTCTTTGTGCATGTAACTAAGTAATCTTTCCAATACAATAGATATTATTATAATACATAAAAATACATGCCCCCTTCTAAGGGAAAGCTAACATGATAGCCATCATTATCATGCATGCAAATGCAAGTCCCTTTTCGAAAACCATTTTCCCAAGATAGAGCCATTTATAAAATATATTGTATCCATAAAGACATGCATTTCTCTAAAACAAAACTAATGTGTTAATCATTATTTCTTGCATGCACATATATGTATTTTACAAAGGAAAGCTAGTGCATTTATTGCAAGTAATTACTTGTTTTACTTTCCAGGATCTAACATAATACTTTTTCTTTTTTGCACACAAATCCATGTTTCTCTTTAAAATATCTAACACAATAGTTCTATTTTCATGCTTGTAATCCACTATTGTTTCTATTCTTCTGCATGTGTTCTTTTCACATAGTTATTTTTAGGAACTTCACATAGTTTCTCTATCTTTTTATGTACAAATTTCTTATGATTTTGTTTTCTAAGAAAGTATCTTAATAAATTTCTCATGCATCTGTTTTCAAGAAAGTATCATAACAAGGTTCTCACACATTTGTTTTCAATAAAGCATCAAAATCAACCTTTTGTTTTGGGCATAAGAACTAAAATAATAATAATGTTAACATTTTATGCATTGAATCATGCAATTAAAATCAAACTATCAAATATATAACACACATCATTTATCTTTTTACCCACAAAAACATATAACTTTTGCAAACTCTTGCAAAGGAATTAACAAAATTGACTTATCTTTCATGCACAAGAAAAACATATTCTTTCCAAAAAATATTATGTTGTAGCGGCTACAACCACCCTCCAAAATTTTTCCTTAGCTTCATTTTAGAGCCTCCCGACCAACCTTTCACAATAGCATGTCTTGTCTTGTCAAGTACACAAGCTTCAGTGGTTTTCTTGTAGAATGACAACTTGTCCATCAAAGCTTATTGCATCCCCCTCATTGGTTGTTTCAGCGGACTTGGTCCAGTTGTAGGTTGACCAACTCCCTCAATAAATTACGCAATTCTAGAGGGAAACCAGCCTTCCCTCCAAAAATTGCGTAATTCTGTCTGGTAGCTTGTCAGGCTCCAGTATTGCGCAATTCTGCCTATCACTGTTTACTGAGAAAATTGTGCAATTCCTCCTAGTAGGGCTGCTCATCCCAGAAAATACACAATTCTAGGCAGCCGTAGGCTGCTCTGCCATGAAATTGCACAATCCTCTGGGCAGCCATCCCATCTCCCTCTCATAAATGCACATTTTTCCTCCTAGCCGAGAAGATTGTTGCATGTGTAGTTGAGTTGACCGATTCCCTCCGAGACCAAGAAAAACTGATTTGCATGCATGGGTTGTTCCTCCCAAGGTAGCATGCAAAGGTATCCCTTGATTCAGGGATCTATTTTTAGCAGCTGGAGGTTACATGCAAGGATCATTTAAGAAACCTCCCACCAAGTGTCGCTTTTCCTAGATTTGTGGCATGCACGTCACAACCTTGATCTTATCAAAACTCATCAACTAGACATTACAGAGCTCATTCCTCACATAAACCTTGCAACTTTGAAATTCCACATTGCATCTAGGAGTCATCGGCACATTTAGCTCAGTTGTCTTGGGGTAAGCCCATTGCTCATGAATTGCATTGTGTTTCTGGTGCTTTTTGTGTTTCACTTCATATGAATGTTGTATGCTTGATTTCAGTGAGCACATGTTGTCATTTGCATGCATACTAGCTTGTAGTGGCACCGTTTCAGTTTTTGCTTGCATCTCACTGGTGTCGTATGCATGACACTATTTTTCACGGAGGGTCATCGTTGCGGGGACTCGCTTCACACACATTCATGCTTTCCCGTTGTTCGAATCCTGCACTTGTTTTTTGCATGAGTGATCATTCACTCTCATTTTCCCTCAACGCACCATGCATTCAGACTTCTCATGTTTTCAGTCACCCATCAGCTGGACTAGGCTGCCTTAGCCCGAACCGTGCCCTGCCCTGTTAGAACTACGCATTTCCGAAAGCAAAGACTATGCCTTCCCTCCAGAAATTATGCGAGTCTATCCAAGCACTGACCTCCAGGCTTGAATTGCGCAATTCTTAGAGGAAGTGTCCTATTGGCCCCAGAAACTGCACAATGTAGTTTGCTAGTTGCATGTCACTACTGACTAAAATTGCGGATTGCACAGTTTCAGTCCTCAATGGGCCAGGCTGGACTATGCATTGTGCAGTTCCAACAGTCAGTTAGCCTCCTAACAGCCTAGACTGTGCCTTGCACAGTTTTGGCAGTCAGTCTCCCAACCCCCCAACAGAAATTACACGACCTTCATGATCAGTCACACATGTATGTTGCAAGTCAATTCTAAAGTTTGTTTTGGTTTTTTCACTGATATATTTCTTTCCATGAGTGTTGCCATGTCTCCAGGTATCGCGGGTGTTCATCTTCCTCTCAGCAATACAGATACAATGGTTTCTAAGAGAGCAGAGTCGAAGACACCATTCAGAGCACACTTGGGGATGTGATCAAGTATCTATGAACATGCCTACCCACGAAGACATCAAGTTGTTCGTAGACAAGGACATCAAGATATGATGGAAACAACATTACAGCAAGCAGCACCATGAACAGCTGAAGGCAACATAGCGGATGCAACAAACGCAAGAGGAAGGTTGTTGACAACACAGAGGTGGAACAAAGTTGCAAACTTAAGTAGATTCACTTGTGATGAAAGCAACTTTAGAGACTCGGGCTATGAGGTGACAACACAACATGAATATCGTGCGAAGGTAGAGAACGGAACAGAGAAGGAGTTGCATGTGTTGAAGCATCAACTCAAGGAAGAATAGGAGTTGCATAGATGAGACAATGAGTTGCAGCAAGAACAGGTATGGCAAGGGGTGCAACATGCACTCATGAATGAAACTACACCTGTACAATTTATAGATCCCTCCCAGCAACTGGCACAGAGTGAGCAGTGTTGTTGATCACATGCAAGGGAATTCAGTAGTATGCATGTCATTGTGTGCACTCATTTGATCCCACCCATTCAACAAACTCACCGAGGCAAAGACAAGAAGCAAGTCTAACTGGAGCTGAACATGCAGTTGACAATTTATGTGCATGACCACCAGCACACACTAGAAGATCATCACGGACGCTATGCATCAGTCTGTTGCCGGTTTGGCCGCACCCAAGAAGACCATGTGCATGCTAGCAGATGAGTTAGATGGAGAAGCCATACCAATGCACCCGGATGCAACAGAGGTAAGAGTTCACTTTAGCAAGATGTCACCATGGAGCGCATGCACACCATCATGGATGACCAAGCTTGGCATCATCTCACCACCTTCACCATCACAAGCATGTTAAAGATTTGGTCTCACCACAACGGACCAACTACCAGTGATGTCTTTCATGGTTTACTCAAGCCATTTTTCCTCACCTAGGCACATGTGAATTTTAATGTAATGTCTTGTCAAGTGGAAGTTCAAGTGTTGATAGTTAGATGCAACAGTCATAGAGTGGATAAAGAGTCATGAAGGTAGATGAACTGTCACAAAGGGAAATGTCAAGGGTCACCCCACCCTTTGCTATAAATAGAACCTCATAACTCATTTTAAAGGCTTTTGGTTAGCCAAGCTTCCGATGAGACTATCTTGGAGAGAGCTTGGACAATATTGTATCGAGCCTTGTCTTCTCCACTACGCAGAGCTAGTACATCTCTTTGGCGGAGTAGGTGGTTGTGGCTGTAATGTTCCACTGTCAGAACTGGTGGTTGGACATGGATGTATTGTATGAATGGAACTTGCACTTCTTAATATAACAAGAGCCAGCACATTTCATGCATATGTTGTATTGTATTTCAGCTATCTATTTACTCTAAATGATATATGTATTTGTTTGCTTACACATGCATGTATATCTATTTATGTGTATGTACGTATGTATAAATCTTTTTGAAATGTGTTGTTGGTTTAACCATCACTTTGGATTGCTAGCTAACTCACCTTCCATGTTGTGATGCATCTTTGCTTGTGTGTTCCCTTCTTAACTTTGTGCTATCACAGGTTTCTAAGGGGCACACTCATCTCAACCCCTGTGTGTTAGAACCTCTCATGCACCTTCCTTGGCTTACCGCAT
The DNA here is from genome assembly GCA_000404065.3 of Pinus taeda. Taxonomy (NCBI): domain Eukaryota; kingdom Viridiplantae; phylum Streptophyta; class Pinopsida; order Pinales; family Pinaceae; genus Pinus; species Pinus taeda. The sequence goes on along the minus strand of APFE030537387.1, from coordinate 80,312 downwards.
ATGTCACATCCTTGCTACCAACAGAGTTATCTTACTCGCCTCTATTCAAAATCGTGATCAAGGCATTACTGTATGAACCACTATTGGGACTCCTACATCAAATGGTCTGAGGTCTAATAGGAACTTCTTACCAGGGAGATCCCCTTACATGTTGGCAGGTCCAGCACCGTCAACATTTTGGCACTAGAAGGAGGGTTAGATGACAAGCTGAGTCCTCATATCTATTTTGAATCTCTACATATCTATCATGACTAACTATTGAGTTCCTATTCTGAAACGTATGTCTTATGGAAACGACTTCATTATTTCGAAAGAGCTCTTGAATAACTTGTCTCATAAAACATATGATGGTGGAGGCCACGTAGCCTTGGTTAGGCATGTTGTTAGCATTGTAGGATCATGTGAAAGACATGGAATGTTTGAAGAATACATGACCTACGCATTGTTCATCTACACGCTTCGAGGGCACCCAATGCACTAGTGTGCCACGCTACCCAAAAAATCTCATTCTCTTGCTCATCTGGTCACAGAGATAGACTGTGCTTTCAATCACTTTAACCATAAAGCACTCGATCGAGAAATTATGAAATTATGAAATGATGAAAAGCACCCGATGAATTTGTTGATTAGTTTAACACATGCTTTTGTAATCTTGCATACCGATTTCCCGAAGATGAAATTGATTGGGAATTTATTTATGGAAGATTTGAGTATCTAATTCACATATCTGAACCTTGCTCAGCACATTTCAGTGATGGAGCTACACAATCACAGGCAGGCACAGTTGCTGTCACGAGTGACTGTCCACCTTCACCTCATCATGCAACTCCACCACTACAGAGTGATGTGGGAGATCATGCACACACATATGTTGAACTGTCACATCCTCCCACCCCACTAGCTCTTGAGATTTGCACAGATTTGGCTTGCAAGCCTGTTGGTTGTCACGTGGATTCATTCATTCAACCTCTGTCCCTGCATTTTGTTGATCCTCCAGATTGTATTGTCTTATATTCTTCCATTCCGAACTCCTCACCTACTGTGAACGAGGATCAAGTTATCGACGGAGTTGGTGCTATGCAACCAACCGGCACCATCATTCATGATGAGTGTGTGCGGGAATCTAAAGAAGAACTCACGTTGAAGGATGACTCCCTTCCAGTTGCACCTCATCTACTTTATCTTGACATCCCTTGCGATTCTGCCACTGTTGATTTCCCTTGTGAAAACTCATTTCCAGATGTTTCTACTTCCGATCATTCACAGGACACGTCGGATGTCAATCTGTCATTCCAATGTGGAGAGGGCACATCTTCTTCCAGAAATTTGTCCAATATGTCATCTGTCATTTCTAAAAACACAGAGGGTGAACATCTTTGCTTCCCATCTACCCCTCTACCCGAATCATCAAATCATGAGGATGCCGACAAACATCTTGAATTTTTTTGATCTTGGTTGTCATGATCTCTCTACTTCTTCATCTGACCATGATGTTGATTCAACCATTGTTAATATGTCTAAGACACTAGTCTACAATGATCTATCTATCAACGAAGTCGAAACCCCGCAGACTGTCGAGGCACTTTATCCCAAGCTAATGGTTATGCCAGGGCCTCGCTATCCTGAGGTTGATTTCACTTCCAGTCAGGAAATTGTTGAAACATTCAAGGCTCCTCATCACTCTCTGCTTTGCATTGAAGATCAACCAAACACTCAAATTTTTCTTCCTCCACTCGAACTACACAATCCCATCGCTCATGCATTGGAGGAATCTTACACATCAAGCACACATGCACAACATAAGTGGTATACCTTTCTCACATTTGCTTTCATGTCACAGTCAATAGAATGCATACACTCAACATCTACATGTAGTGTAGCACAACACCATGGCAAGTGCAGAGAGTGCATGTCATGCGCTTTCACTCATTTTCGTTTCGTGGACGCTTGTAAACTTGGAGTGTGTTTGTCTTCATTGTTATATTTTTCTTGTTTTATGGTTCACATAATTGTTTTGTTCACAAACCATGCCTTCATCAAAATTGGTTGACCAATGCATCGGTGGTTGCATTGGAAATATCACTTCACATGATCAGGCCCATGCACTATTAACTTAGGAGTAGGAGTAGTGTTTGCTTTTGAGTTGTTTGCTTGCATGCATGTTTGCTTCTTTCCTTGTGTGTTTGTTTACTTACTCGCTTTTCTTTTGCATTTGTTTATGCTTCTTTCTTTTCTTTTTGGTTTGTTTTCTTTTTATTGTACGTAGGTTAGTTTCACATGGACCGTGTGCGACTCTTGAAACAAGTTGGGTAAAGTACAAGAGGACTTGTACACCTATCAACATTTGGGTATCTGTTGTCCGCTCTCTTATGTAAGAACTTGTTGTCTTCATTCCATGATACATCAATGGAAAATACATATTGTTCGGAGTGAATCTTGGTGAAAACATAACACTTGTGCGCTAACTAGTATCACCTACTCTAGTCGGTTGTTTTTGGGTTAATCCTTGTTAGCTCAGTCAAGTAGAGTAAGGTAGGGGGAAAACCTTAACAAGCACGTCAGAGGTATACATAAACTACTTCTCTAAAGAACAACCTCTTCTACTCTCAATAAGTCGGGATCCCTCTTTCGCCTCTGAAATGAATAAGTGATATGCACAGTTATTAAAATGGAAATGAAAAAAATGAAAATGTGAAAAAAGTTTGAAAAAAAATGAAAAATGAATAAGGCGAAAGAAGAGAAAGGCTTCATGCACACAGAGGTGATGTAAGTAACTCCTTCGAGGTACTGACCAGGCTCGCTGGCAACGGAACGATGCTTGTGTTCCTAATTGACTTCGTCGGGGTACTGTCTAGGCCTGCTAGTAGTGGAGCAACACCAGAGATGAAACTAAGACTCTGACAACTATACTTCTTGTGCACCAATATACCCCTCAACCCCAATCGAAACAACTGTGTTGACTTGGCTTGGAATGTATGTTAATCAACCAAGAGCTTGGAAGATCCTACATATTACAAATAAGCAAGTGTGGAGACCAAGACAAACTGAGAACTGAACATTACTTCGAGAGGTGTTAGACTTGCTTTTCATGAACAAGGTCCATTCAGAGAGCTAGAGTTCTACCTGTATGTCACTAATTGTTGTAGCGGCTACAACCACCCTCCAAAATTTTTCCTTAGCTTCATTTTGGAGCCTCCCTGCCAACCTTTCACAGTAGCATGTCTTGTCTTGTCAAGTACACAAGCTTCAGTGATTTTCTTGCAGAATGATAGCCTATCCATCAAAGCTTGTTGCATCCCCCTCACAGGATTTTTCACCAAACTTGGTCCAACTGTAGGCTGAGCATATCCCTCAAGAAATTGTGTAATTTTGGAGGGAAACCAACCTTCCCTATAGAAATTGTGCAATTCTTTCTGGCGGCTTGTTGGGCTCCAAAATTGGGCAATTTTGCTTTTCATTGTTCGCTAAGAAAATTACGCAATCCCTCCTAGAAGGGTTGTTTAGCCTAGAAATTGCGCAATTCAGGGCAACAGTCAACTTCTCTGCCTAGAAATTATGCAATCCCTCTTGGCAACCAACCCAACACCCTCCCAGAAATGCGCATTTTTTCCTCCTAGCTAAGCAGACTGTTGCATGTGCAGTTGAGTTGAGCAGTTCCCTCGGGGACCGAGAAAAATTGATTTGCATGCATGGGTTTCTCCTCCCAAGGTAGCATGCAAAGGCATCCCTTGATTTGGGGATCTATTTTTAGTAGTTGGACGTTACATGCAAGGATCATCTCAGAAACCTCCCGCCAAGTGTCGCTTTTCCTAGATTTGTGGCATGCGCATCACAACCTCGATCTTATCAAAACTCATTAACTGGATGTTGTAGAGCTCATTCCTCACATCAACCTTGTAACTCTAGCATCCCACATTGCACCTAGGAGTCGCCGGCACATTCATCTCAGTTGTCTTGGGGTAAGCCCACTACTCATGACTTGCGCTTCATTTCTTGCACTTTTTGTGTTTCACTTCATATGAATATTGTCTGTTTGATTTCAATGACTGCTTGTTTTCATTTGCATGCATACTAGATTTTATTAGCATCGTTTCAATTTTTGTTTTCATCTCACTAATGTCGCATGCATGACACTATTTTGCATGGAGGGTCGTCGTTGCAGCGACTTGCTTCACACACATGCATGCTTTGTTGTTTTTTGAATCATGCATTTGATGTTTACATGAATGATAATTCATTCTCTATTGGGCCTCAGTTTTGTTTCATTTTTCACTCAAAATCTCTCATGCTACTATTTGATTAAATGATTATTGTTGCAAGTATTTATTACTTCTTTTGTTTTAACGGGGTTAAAATACCATTATGGAAGTTTAATAAAGGTTTATATGTTGCGGGTTAAAGTTGATTTGATCATGTTTTGAACCTACACTTACCTGCCTGCACTGTGCAATAGATTCTTGCACCAGTTCAGTTCTTACAACATGCCTGCACCAATGCAAGTTTTACAGCATGCCTCCACCAATTTGGGGCTTTCATACATTGACACATTTCTGGGAGAATCTGAAAGAGGTTTATGATCAAAATTCCGTTTGAACACTTCCACATAAGCCAAGACACACGCAGGTCATACAGATTTATATTTAGAGAATAATTAATGCTACAGCACCGAATTTGTAGCAGTTTCCAGACTGCCTATTTACACCTCGATTTCCGCATCGATCATAGTGAAACTCATAATACTGAAACATGAGTTTTGCTCCCAGCATAGGAAATTGAGTAAGCCTCAGGTCGTTTTCCAAAATTCGTAATGGTTAAGGAGATACGAAGGGGGATTTGGAGGAAGTTTGTTAAGATTACCAACTTTTCCAGAATTCTAGAAAATGCCCATATTTGGGTAATTCATGGTAAATCTCCATTATTTCAGTGGGGAAATGGTTGTACTAATATTCTATTAATGATAATTAGTTGGGATTCAATCCCCATGATGTTTTCAAAGGATTGGCTTGTTTTATGCCAAGTTTGGAATGTAAAAATATTATAAAAGAAGAGTTATGGCTCCAAGCCTAGCTAATTTAATTAGTCAATCAATTAAGTAGAGGGCAGAAGCATGCACAAGAAGGCATAGCACAGAAGGGAGGAGAAGTTTTTTCAATGTAGCAGCACATAGATTTCAATGTGGAATGCTTCTCCTACTTGATGGGATTAGTCGATGTCTGCATTATGTAAAAGATTGTTTTTTTAATTAATTGAAGCAATTTTTATTTATGCTTTGTCTATTCATCCATTGCACCTTAATGAATCTAATTAATGTGTGAACCAGGTTAAGCGACAGTGTGAGCTGGCTGGGTTGGCTGCCAGACCAACTCGACACCACTCTACATCTTTTAGCTAGAAAGCATTTAATTTATTTCTTTATTGTGTGAAGTTTATTTAATTGCTTTCAGTTTCTTTCCTTATTTAAGTTGATGATTTAATGTGTTGCAATGTTTTATTTACCGTTTTAAAAATAATTTCCTTTCTGCTGAAAATAATTCTTGTACTTCAATTATTTTTTTATTTTACTTGCATGAAATATATTTCTTTATAAACATTGCATCCTCCAGATTGACTAACTGGTTGATGCTAAGAATCCTCTGCCCTGGTTGGTAATTCATGGGTCTATTTTTTGATTGGATTCACCTTACACATTTAATAATTATGAAATGGTGAAATCATCTAATCATTAACTCATGCATCATTAAAGCAGCAATCACATATAAGTTTATCTAAAAGTTGTGATTCTTATAACGTAAAGCCAACATGTATAAAAGGGAAATTGCACTATGATAAATGCTTAATTAATATTATGGTTTCCTTTAGCTTCTGCTCTTACACATAATTAGTGCAAGCAGATTTCCGCTTGCACCAATGCAAGCAGAATGTCACACAAAATTAGTGCAAGTAGATTGTTACACAGAATTAGTACAAGCAGATTGTTACATAGAATTAGTGCAAGCAGAATTAGTATAGGCAGAATTAGTGCAAGAAAAATAGTTTGAATTGCTTTTGAATTTATTCCAGCATATATAGTCTTTTTGTTATTGTGTCGGTACTGCTTGATTTCCAATTCTGGTTTCCCTTCTGTTTACTTGCAATTAGAATTTCCTTTCGCATTGATTGATTTTACTTTCCCGCATGCTTTTAATTGTTTGGATTGGTGTTTCTCGAACTAGTGCAGGATTACATGTATTAATCGCAAGATAGACTAGAATTTGTTTTGCAGGTTACCAGGGACTTTCTCTGGCATTTCCAATGCTGCATCTCGAAGTTCATGAACTCTCCGGATTGACAAATTAAATTTTGGTACATTTATAGACCCTATACTTCACCCAACACTCTCATTTGTACTCATCTCACCATGCATTCAGACTTCTCATGTTTTCAGTCACCCGTCAGTCAGATTGGGCTGCCTTGGCCCAGACCGTGCCTTGCATGGCTAGCACTGCACATTTTCGGAAGTGAAGACTTTGCCTTCCTTCCATAAATTATGCAAGTCTAGCCAAGCACTGACCTCCATGATTTCATTACGCAATTCTTGGAGGCAGTGTCTTGTTGGCCCCAGAAACTACACAATGCAGTTTATTGGTTGGATGCCACTGCTAAATGAAATTGCGCATTGCATATTTTCAATCCTCAGCATGCCAGGTTGGACTATGCATTGCCCATTTCTAGTAGTCAGTCAGCCTCCTAATGGCCTGGACTATGCCTTGGGTAGTTTTGACAGTCAGTCTCCCGACCTCCCAATAGAAATTGCACGACCTCCATGATCAGTCACACAAGTATATTGCAAGTTAGTTCTCAAGTTCGTATTGGTTTTCGATCGACAAATTGCTTTCCATGAGTGTTGCCATGTCTCTAGGTATCGTAGGTGTTCATTTGCCTCTCATAAGTACAAGTACAATGGTTTCCAAGAGAGCAGAGTCCAAGACATCATTCAGAGCACACTTAAGGATGCAATCAATCAAGTGTCTATGAACTTTCCTACCCACAAAGACATCAAGTTGTTCCTAGACAAGGACATCAAGATATGACGAAAGTAGCATCACAACAAGCAACACCATGAATAGCAGCTGAAGGTAGCATACCGATGCAACAAATGCAAGAGGAAGGTTGTTGAAAACACATAGGCGAAACAAAGTTGCAAGCTCAAGCAGATCCACTTGTGATGATAAAAACTTTGGAGACTCAGGCTATGAGGTGACGATGCAACAAGAAGATCACGTGAAGGTAGAGAATGGAACAAAGAACGAGGTGCATGTGCTGAAGCAGCAACTCAAGGAAGAACAAGAGCTACATAGACATGACAATGAGTTTCAGAAGGAACAAGTACATAAGGGGGCATAACATGCACTCACGAATGAAACTACGCCTGTACAAGTTATAGATCCATCCCAGCAACTGGCATGGAGCAGACCTGCTAAGCAGTGTTGTTGATCGCATGTAAGTGAATTCAGCAGTATGCATGTCATTGTGCACACTCATGCGATCCCACCCATTCAGCACACTCACTGAGGCAAAGACAAGAAGCAAGTCTGACAGGGTTTGAACATGTAGTTGACAGTTGATGCACATGACCACCAGCACACATTGGAAGATCAATATGGACACTATGCATCAGCGTGTTGTCAGTTCAGCTACACCCAAGAAGACCATGTGCATGCTAGCAAACAAGTTGGATGGAGGAGCCATACCAATGCACCCAGATGCAACGGAGGCAAGAGTTCGCTTCAACAAGATGTCACCATGGAGTGCATGCAAACCATTACGAACAACCGAGCTTGGTATCAGCTCACCACCTTCACCATCACGAGCATGTCAAAGAGTTGGTCTCACCACAACAAACCGAGTGTCAGTGATGTCTTGCATGGCTTTCTCAAGCCATTGTGTCTCACATGGGCACATGTGCATTGTAATGTAACGTCTTGTCAAGTGGAAGTTCAAGTGTCGATAGTTGGATGTAACAGTCATAGAGTAGATGAAGAGTCATGAGGGTAGATGAACTGTCACAAAGGAAAATGTCAAGGGTCACCCCACCCTTTGTTATAAATAGAACCTCATAACTCATTGTAAAGACTTTTGGTCATCCAAGCTTTTGATAAGACTATCTTGGAGAGAGCTTGGATAGTATTGTAACAAGCCTTGGCTTCTCCACTGCGTAGAGCTAGTACATCTCTTTGGAGGAGCAGGCAGTTATAGCTGTAAGGTTTCGTTGTTGTTGGACATGGATGTATTGTATGACTGGAACTTACACTTCTTAATATAACAAGAGCCAGCACATCTCATTCATATGATGTATTGTATTTCAGCTATCTGTTTACTCTAAATGATACATGTATTTGTTTGCTTACACATGCATGTATAGTTTTTTCTGTGTATGGATGTATGAATCTTTCTGAAATGTGTTTTTGGTTTAACATCACTTTGGATTGATAGCTAACTCACCTTCCATGTTGTGATGCATCTTTTCTCGTGTGTTCCCTTTTTAACTTTGTGCTATCACAGGTTTCCAAGGGGCGCACTCATCTCAACCCCCATGTGTTAGAACCTCTCATGCACCTTCCTTGGCTTACCGCATATGTCACACCCTTGCTACAACAGAGTTATCTTACTTGCCTCTATGTGAAATTGCAGTCAAGGAATTACCGTACGACTCACTGCTGGGACTCCTACACCAAATGGTCTGAGGTCTAAATGCGACTTCTTACTGGGGAAATCCCCTTAAATGTTGTTAGGTCCAACACCGTCAAAAGATTCCTATGACTTATATTATCTTTGTGCCTTTGATCTATGCATAGGTTATTATATTTTCTCATAACTAAGTATTATTTTTTCAAAAGAAATCTCTTACGCATGAGAATCCATGGGAATCTTTTCCATGGATTTATTAAATAACTAATATTTTCCAAAGCTATGGAAATATTGTGCCATGACTAAGCACAAAACCATTATGTTCTTTTCAAGAACAGCACAAGATATATTTATTCTAATTAACCAAAAGGTCATAGTTACTTATTTTTTTCTTCAAAAAAGACTTATGTCTTATAAACACATCAAGTAGTTATTAAAACTACACATTTCAAAAAGGAAATCACACTCTCCAAGAAAATTAATCTAAATAACTTTTCTCTTTTATTTTTCACCACCCATGAAAATATTTCACTAATTACCCTCTTTAATCTATATTCACTTCCAAGAAAATAACTTGTATTTGTTATCATTTCATACTTCAGTATGAAATCCCTTTTTAAGAAAAGAGCATGCATCCTATATGCAATGTTATATAAAGACAAGTAAGGTTACTTATCCCTTTTTAAGAAAAGAGCATGCATCCTATCTTTTCTTACATAAAAGGCATATGCAATGTTGTATAAAAACAAGCAAGGTTACTTATCTTTTAATGCTGCAAATATATAATAACAATCTTTTTCTATATGTATATGTGGTAATAACAATATTTATCTACATATTGTAATATATTTTATTTACCAAGAAAATATATAACAACAGTCTTTATGTACATGTAGTAATATATTTTCTTTACTAAGAAAAATATATAATAACAATCTTTATCTACATGTAGTAATATATTTTCTTTACTAAGAAAAATATATAATAACAATCTCTATCTAAATGTAGTAATATATTTTCTTTACTAAGAAAAATATATAATAGCAATCTCCTCAAGAACTTTAGATGTCTCATGCATCTTTCCTCAAGAGGATATCTTGGATACTTAGCAAGAATCTTGTGTAATTTATCCCAAGAAAATGACAAAGTTACTTAGCTTTTCACACACAAGATTCACACATAATCTTTCTAGGAGAAACTACATATTTACTTAACTTTTTATGTACAAGAATTAGTGTAATTTCTTTCAATAAAATGACAAAGCTACTTAGCTCTTACTGTGCATAAACTAAGAAACAAAGATTTTCAAGAAGACATATATCCCTGCAATATTTTAATGCATAGGAACTTTGCAAGACTTTGCAAGGAAATTAACATAACCAAACTATACTTTTGCACGCCAAAATAAAGAATTTACTTTAAAGAACATGAACATTATTGGCCATATATTTTTGTGCATATAAACAAAGAAACTTTCAAAGAGATTAACTTATCTTTTTCAGTTGTACTGCCCACAAGCCATCCAAAATGGACTCTTTTCGAATCAAGTCTGGAAGCATCCTTGTAACATAACTTGGATTTCTTCACACCTTTTACAATGAAGCCTCAATGCAGTCGTCGCAATGAAATCCCCAATATATTATAGTATGCCTCTTTTCTTCAAATCCTCTCGAGATAGAATGTCTAGTTCCCTCACTTGCATTTTTCCTTCTCCAAACATTCTCAATAAAAACCAAAAAACTGGAACTAAACAGACAGATGTCCTTCAAAAAAAGCAATATCTCTTTCCAAGTTTCTTCAATGGAAATATCCATTGATACACAAGAGCAATGCCATATTTTCATTCATTTCATGCAATATATTTCTTTGATTCGTGTCTTCCCATTGTATTTAGGTTTTGAAGTTGAAATTACTTCGGCAGCGAGATCCAAATATTCCTCCCCCCAACAATTACAATTCGAACATTAGGGTTTTAAAGACATGAGAGCCTCTTGTGCCTTTCTTCCTTTTTAGTTTTCATCCTCATTCAGTTTTCACAATTATAAATAATTAGTTTTTGTAACTAATTCCTAATACAATAAAATAAATGGATGTTTAAAAATAATATTTTCATAAATGTTTGATTTTATATTGATTTTTTTTTAGGGATATTACATACTTCCCCCCTTGAAGTAAACATCATCCTCAATGTTTATCATTGACTGTTACTAATGATATAACAATATAAACCACCCAAAAGGGAATACTTCCCTTTCAAAATGAAGAATGTTATTTCCGATATAAACTCATAAGCAAAAATAATAAAGTTTTATGAATAAGGATAAGCATTTATAACTACAAAATAAATAATTTCTACTTTCCATCAATTAGCCATTATTTTATTTTTAGAGATAAAACATAATATCTATACCAACTTACCATCACATACCAACTACTTCTGTAAATCAATGATCCAAGTCCGGGTGTGACAAAGGACCCTTCCAATACCTTTTACTTTCGTGATGTGTTAAATTGCATTTTTAAAAGAACATAAATGAATACATATGCATGTTGTAAAGAAGACGAACATGAAAATCATCAGCGACATAAAACTCAATACGTTGATAACGGAGTTTCTCCAAGAGGGACTACGTCTCCGGGTCCCGGTGTCAAGATGGTGTAGGCCACTGCATTAAGTGTTGTCAATAGTGATGATGTACATAAGAGGTGATGTCACTATCATACAAGGAAAATGTTGTCATGCATGAGTGGCTCCAAGAGATGTTCTGCTACAGGAACTCTCAGTCAAAAGGACTCCTATCAGTATGACATAGACTCATGCATGATGATGATGAACATCTTGCCAACATGGCATAAAAGGGATCTCAATGCAAACATGCATGGCGACACATGAGTATCCCATCAACATACAACAAAGGGATCTCAAACACACAACATGACTAATCATGACAACAAGTACATCACAAATATCATTCTGCATCACAACAAGAAGGAATCATGAAAGACTAGTAAGAAACAAGATCCCACATCAAGGATCAAACAGGGATTTGTGTAGCACAATGCATAGAAAAAGAAGTACATGAACATATTGCATATACCTCACATCCAAGGGCCATCTGAAGAAGTAGATGTCAAATTGTTGAAGTTGTTCGGACCATCAATCTCACGACATCGAAACGCATGAAAATGGTTGCTTGCACATGAACGTTGACACCTACCCTTCACTTAGAAAAGTGGTTGAAGAATAAAATGAGCAAATGAAAAATCTGAATGCACCATCAGATTTGTGGCGTTGAATAGTGAAAAATTGACAGTCCAATTTTTGAATTCTGAGAAATTGAGAATTTGGGGCTCAAGGAATCTTTTAGATTCCCCTTAGATTCCTCAAAGATTCCCTCCTCTGGGTCCTCTGCAACTCTACTACTCAAATCAAAATTATGACTATTCCATCAAGTTCCTTGCAGAATTCTAAGAAAAATGAGTATGAAGTTGGCCACATTCTGACTCTGGCGAATTTCAGCCTCCAAGGAATCTGGAAGATTCCTCAAAGATTCCCTCCACTAGGAATCTGCTGCTCAAACAGAAAATCTAACCTCGCCATAGTGTTCCTTATGAAAATCTAAGAAAATTGACTATAAACTTGGTTATGTTCTGACAAAATAATTTTTACCTCCCTCGAGAATCTTTGGGCATCAAAGAATATTCTACCTCGAAATGTGTGTCAATGTTCTACCTCATCTATCTCGAAATCCATGTCCACTCCTAAGTCCTCCATCTACACTATGCACTGTGAAACTGGGTTTATATAAGTTTTCATCGGCGGAGTAAACAAGAAATTTTTTTGGCATAGTGGTAAATGAGGTAAATTGTTGAGGAGGAGTCGAGGGATCAAATCCCACCCCTCCCTATTTTTATTACATTACTGTTTGATTTTTTAAAACAAAATCAAATTAAGGGGGTTTGGGTCCGCATTGGGCGGCCCGCCCCCATAACTCCCTGCAATTCAATTGGCGTGTTTTAATGTGTTAATGGTTGGTACTAAGGGTTCCTTTATTAATGGTTTGTGTCACATGGGGCCGCCACGTGGGCAGGGTCGTCCCTCTCGCTGGCCATGGGTTTAACTCCCACTGGTCCCTCAAATCAATGCGCATTTGTTATATGAGGTGTGGGGTGGTGGGGGTGGTGGCCCACCACCTCCCTCCCTCACACACACACACACACACACACACACATCACACGCATATAATATATATATATTTAATTAATCATAAAGCCTTTTCGAAAATTTTAAAATTTGACAGAAGGAGTCAAAATAACCAGGCCACAAATTCACCTAGAATCTGGCCCAGGTTGGCTGGAATCCGGTGGCCTAATTTTCTCTAAATTGCGGCCTCCTTAAGCCTGCCCAATCAACGAAAGTCAACCAAACTTTGACTGCTTCTAACTTTCGCATACAGACTCAGTTTGATGAACCGTTCACACCACTGCGATTAGGACGACGAGATATACGCTTTGATCCTGGTCCGAAATCATTTTGATCACTTTGATTTTTGAGCATTCATAATCCCTCTTTGTCTTATGTGTGTCGCTGGAGCCACCTGGATCAATCATCCCCATTGAGGAGCTTTTGGTCCTCCAAAAGCATGAAAAACAATATGAAACTTCTTTGTACCTTGTCTACATCACAAGCGTCCTGAAAGGTCTCGCTTCCATCTCCTTCACCTTTGTTCTTTGGAGCCTTAAGCAATGACCCGACACCTGCAACCTCTACAACCTATAGTACATTTTTTTGAAAATTACATGTTTGATTTTCATGACCAGCTAATGAGCCAGGCATCCCACACTTGCCACGAGTTTATAACACATACTCCGTGGTAAAGTTTACATCAATATGGACACAATACTCCCGCTATGACAACAAGGCCAAAATATCATTGTTGCTTCAACAAGTGATGGAAAACACATCATCACTACAACACATGATTTCCAATTATTAGGCCAAACACTATTGTCTTGACAAGTGATGGAAACACGACATCACTTTCATAGTTTATCATGCTACTCAAATAAGACCAAACATCATTAATGTTGAATAAGTGATGGAAAACATGTGATCATTTTTACATTTTGAAATGCAACAAATGATTTACAAAAGCACAACCATGACAAGACAACATATCTAGAAACCATTTTTCACTTATCAATGTGAATGGGTTGCCTCCTTGTGGCGGTTTTTCTTTTCGAACAATTGTTTCACCTGGTTTATGCACCGACACTTTGTCTTTAAGGCGCTACTCTAGATGGAGCCTCCAACAAGTGGCTCTTTCATGGCCACTTATGTCGCAACGATTACAATAGGTCTTCTTCCTCCAGATCTGTTTAACATGTTTCTTTTCCTGCTATTGAGAGGGTCTTTCATGCCTCATCCTTTTGTGTGTTGCCATTCTTTTCCAACACTTAGAAAATGTATGGTTATGTAATCCACAAAAGGTGCATGTTTTTCGATGCCATGTTTTATGCTTATCATTAAAAACATGATTATAATCGAAATGAACATTCGAATGTCAAGAGCGGTTATACCTTTCCTTGCCATCTCTGGTGTAATTATGGTGATGAGAGCTTGCCTCAGCTCTTTCCCTACAATGGCCACTGCCATGGTATGATGGGGATGTGTTCCCATCATTCTCTTTCCTCGATGATTTCAAGGATGTCTCGGAAGCATCTGACACCTTCGATCATTCTCCCTTGGTGTATCTCAAGCCTACAAATTGAGGTCTCTTCATAACCTCTAATGGTTGAGTTATACCTTGGTTATTAAGACCAAATTCTTTTTCCTCCTTGTGCCTCGTCCTGGTAAGGAGCCTCATGTTTGTCCCTAATTGGGATCTCCACATCTCCAACAGAAATCTTACTATGTGACGACGAAACTGAAAGGAAATCAACATCTTTTACCTCCTCTATTTATTTGGAAAGAATTGATGAGGACTTATCATCATATGTTGTTGGTGGTTTGCTTGTTGTCTTGGTGCATTCCCCAACTTCCTTTCTGACATACCCAAGTCCTGCCTAATGGGGTAATTCTTCTACTTCGATGGGGTTGACAGTGCCTTGGCCATTCACGCCCAAGACTTTTCCTTCATACCCCATTTCCTTCAACAATTTGGAGCCAATTCCTGTGCTATGATTTTCAGAAACAACAAAATCATCATCAGGACACATACCTAAATTCAGAGGACTACTTTTTACCTCACATGGGTCACGTTGTAGCTTTTCCAAGGCCTCGTCCTTAGCTTGCAGCTGTTGTAGCAAAATTTGTTTTTCCTTTTCCTCTTCATGTAGATGCATTTTCAATACCGCATTCTTTGTATGAAGGTTATGTTTGTTGTGCTTCAGTTCTTCGAGGGCCTCTTCCGTGGCTTGCAACTAAAGTTGCAATCGCTCATTTTCCTCTATCTCTTTCTATAGAGTTTCATACATTATTTCCACCTGTTTTGAAATTTTGAGCATGGTCTTGTACATCGCTTTTTCATCCTCTATCACTACACGTTCCATTGTTCACGCTTGCAATTCACATCAACGCAAAGACCGCTCTAATACCACTTGATCCAGGTCCAGGTGTGACAAATGACCCTTCCATGACCTTTTACTTTCGTGATGTGTTAAATTTCATTTTTAAAAGAACATAAATGAATACATCTGCATGTTGTAAAGAAGAGGAACATGACAATCATCAGCAACATAAAACTCAAGATGTTGATAACGGAGTTCATCCAAGAGGGACTATGCCTTCGGGTGCCGGTCTCAAGATGGTGTAGGCTGCTGCATTAAGTGTTGTCAATAGTGATGATGTACATAAGAGGTGATATCGCTATCATACAAGGAAAATGCCCTCATGTAGGAGTGGCTCCAAGATATGTTCCGCTACAGTAACTCTCAGTTAAAAGAAATCCTATCAGTATGACATAGACTCATGCATGATGATGATGAACATCCCGCCAACATGGCATAAAAGGGATCTCAAAGCAAACATGCATCGCGACATATGAGTATCCCATCAACATACAACAAAGGGATCTCAAAACACAACATGACGAATCATGACAACAAGTACATCACACATATGATTCTGCATGGCATCAAGCAAGAATAATGAAAGACTAGTAAGAAACAAGATCCCACATCAAACATCAAACAGGGATCTGTGTAGCACAATGCATACCAAAAGAAGTACATGAACATACTACATATACCTCACATCTAAGGGCCATCTGAAGAAGCGAATGTCAAACTGCTGAATTTGTTCGTACCATCGATCTCACGGCATCGAATCGCATGAAAATGGCTACTCACACATGAACATTGACACCTGCACTCCACTTAGAAAAGTGGCTGAAGAATAGAATAAGAAAATGAAAAATCGGAATGCACCATTAGATTTGTGGCATCGAATAGTGCAAAATCTATTGTCCAATTTTTGAATTCTAAGAAATTGAGAATCTGGGGCTCAAGGAATCTTTTAGATTCCCCTTAGATTCCTCAAAGATTCCCTCCTCTGAGTCCTCTGCAAATCTGCTACTCATATCAAAATTTTGACTGCGTCATTATGTTCCTTGCGGAATTATGAGAAAAATGAGTATGAATTTGGCTGCATTCTAACTCTGGCAAATTTCAACCTCCAAGGAATCTGGAAGATTCCCTCAGCTAGGAATCTGCAAATCTGCTACTCAAAAGGTGAATTTGACCTCGTCATAGCATTCCCTGCAAAAATCTGAGAAAATTGACTATAAACTTGGTTTTGTTCTGACAAAATAATTTTTACCCCCCTCGAGAATCTTTGGGCATCAAAGAATATTTTGCCTCAAAATGCATGTCAAGGTTCTGCCTCCTCTGTCTCGAAATCCATGCCCTCTCCTGGTTCCTCCATCTGCCCCATGCACTGAGAAAATGAGTTTATATAAGTTTTCATCAATAGAGTAAACAAGAAATTTGTTTGGCATAGTGGTAAATGAGGTAAATTGTTGAGGAGGGGTCGGGGGGTCAAGTCCCGCTCCTCCCTATTTTTATTACATTACTGTTTTCTTTTCAAACAAAATGAATTTAAGGGTAGTTAGATCTACATTGGCCAGCCCTCCCCCATAACTCCCCGCAATTCAATTTTCACATTTTAATATGTTAATGGTTGGTACTACGGGTTCCTTTATTAATGGTTTGTGTCACGCGGGGCCGGCCCTCCTGTCGGCCATAGGTTCAACTCCCATCGGCCCCTCAAATTAATGTGTATTTGTTATAAGAGGTGTTGGGTGGTGGGGGTGGTGGCCCACCACCTCCCTTTTATATATTTTTTTTAATTTTAATTAATTATAAAGCCTTTTGAAAATTTTAAAATTTGACAGAAGGAGTCAAACTAACTAGGCCACAAATTCATCCAGAATCTGGCCCAGGTTGGCTAGAATCCAGTGGCCATATTTTGTCCAAATTGCTGCCTCCTTAAGCCTGCCCAGTGAGCAAAATTCAACCGAACTTTGATTGCTTCTAACTTTCGCATACGGGCTCGGTTTGATGAACTATTCACATTGTTGCGATCAGGACGACGAGATCTATGCTTTGGTCCTAGTCCAAAATCATTTTGATCACTTTGATTTTTTAGCATTCATAAGCCCTCTTTTGTCTTGTGTGTGTTGCTAGAGCCACCTGGATCAATCCTCCCCACTGAGGAGCTTTTGGTCCTCCAAAAGCATGAAAAACAATCAGCAGCTTCTTTGTACCTTGTCTACATCACAAGCGTCCTGAAAGGTCTCGCTTCCATCTCCTTCACCTTTGTTCTTCGGAGCCTTAAGCGATGACCCGACACCTGCAACCTGTAGTACATTGTTTTTCAAATTACATGTTTGATTTTCATGACCAGCTAATGACCCAAGTGTCCCACACTTGCCACGAGTTTATAACACATACTCGGTGGTCAAGTTTACATCAAGATGGACACAATACTCTAGCGACGACAACAAGTCCAAAATATCATTGTTGCTTCAAGAAGTGATGGGAAACACATCATCACTGCAACACATGATTTACAATTATCATGCCAAACACTATTGTCTTGAAAAGTGATGGAAACATGACATCACTTTCACAGTTTATAATGCTACTCAAAATAAGACCAAACATCATTGTTGCTAAACAAGTGATGGAAAACGCATCATCACTTTTCCATCTTGAAATGCAACAAATCATTTACAAAAGCACGACTATGACAAGAAAACATACCTAGAGACCTTTTTTCACTTATCAATGTGAATGGTTCACCTCCTTGTGGTGGTTTTGCTTTTCGAACAATCATTTCACTTGGTTCATGCACTAACACTTTGTCTTTAAGGCGCTGCTCTGGATGGAATCTCCAACAAGTGGCTCTTTGATCACCACTTTTGTCCAATGACTGCAATAGGTCTTCTTCCTCCAGATCTGTTTAACATGTTTCTTTTCCTGTTGTTGTGAGGGTCTTTCATGTCTCATCCTTTTGTGTGCAGCCATTCTTTTCCAACACTTAGAAAACGTATGGTTATGTAGTCCACAAAAGGTACATGTTTTTCGATGCCATGTTTCACGCTTATCATTAAAAACATGATTATAGTCGAAATGAACATTCGAATCTCGAGAGTGGTTATACCTTTCCATGCCATCTCTGGTGTAGGTATGGTGATGAGAGCTTACCTCAACTCTTTCCCTACAATGGGCACTTCCATGGTATGATGGGGATGTGTTCCCATCATTCTCTTTCCTCGACAATTTCAACAATGTCTCGGAATCTTATGACACCTTCGAGCATTCTCCCTTGGTGTATCGCAAGCCTATAAATTGAGGTCTCTACATAACCTCCAATGGTTGAGTTATGCCTTGGTTATTAACACCAAATTCTTTTTCCTCCTTGTGCCTCGTCCTGGTAAGGAGCCTCATGTTTGTCCTTGTAATTGGGATCTCCGCATCTCTAACAGAAATCATAGTATGTGACGACGAAACCAAAAGGAAATCAACATCTTTTACCTCCTCTGTTGATTTGGAAAGAACTGATGAGGCCTTCTCATCCTCTATTGTTGGTGGTTCGCTTGTTGCCTTGGCACATTCCCCAACTTCATTTCTGACATACCCAACTCCTGCTTGGCAGGATAATTCTTCTACTTTGATGGGGTTGAAAATGCCTTGGCCATTCACGCCCAAGCCTTTTCCTTCATACCCCATTTTCTTCAACAGTTTGGATCCAATTATTGTGGTATGATTTTCAAAAACAGCGAAATCATCATTAGGACACATACATGAATTCAGAGAACTACTTTTTACCTCACATGGGTCACGCTACAGCTTTTCCAAGGCCTCATCCTTAGCTTGCAGCTGTTGTAGTAAACTTTGTTTTTCCTCTTCCTCTTCATGTAGACACATATTCAATTCTATGTTCTTTGTTTGAAAGTTGTGTTTGTTGTGCTTCAATTCTTCCAGGACCTCTTCCATGGCTTGCAACTGAAGCTGCAATCGTTCCTTTTCCTCTGTTTCTTTCTATAGAGTTGCATACATTATTTCCACCCTTTTGGAAATTTTAAGCATGGTCTCGTACATCGCTTTTTTATCCTCTATCGTTGCACGTTCCATTGTCCACGCTTGCAATTCACATCAACGTAAAGACCGCTCTGATACCACTTGATCCAGGTCCGGGTGTGACAAAGGACCCCTTCCAAGACCTTTTACCTTCGTGATGTGTTAAATTGAATTTTTAAAATAACATAAATGAATACATCTGCATGTTGTAAAGAAGAGGAACATGACATTCATCAGCAACATAAAACTCAAGACATTGATAACGGAGTTCGTCCAGGAGGGACTACGTCTCCGGGCCCCGGTATCAAGATGGTGTAGATCGCTGCATTAAGTGTTGTCAATAGTCATGATGTACATAAGAGGTGATGTTGCTATCATACAAGGAAAATTCCTCACGCATGAGTGGCTCCAAGATATGTTCCGCTACAGGAACTCTTAGTCAAAAGGACTCCTATCTGTATGAATAGACTCATGCATGATGATGATGAACATCCCGCCAACATGGCATAAAAGGGATCTTAATGCACACATGCATGGAAACACATGAGTATCCCATCAACATACAACAAAGGGATCTCAAAACACAATATGATGAATCATGACAACAAGTACATCACACATATGATTCAGCATCACATCAAGCAGGAATCATGAAAAACAAGTAAGAAACAAGATCCCACATCAAGCATCAAACAGGGATTTGTGCAACACAATGCATAGCAAAAGAAGTACATGAACATACTGCATGTACCTCACATCCAAGGGCCATCTAAAGAAGCAGATGTCAAATTGTTGAATTTGTTTGGACCATCGATCTCACAGCATCGAATTGCATGAAAATGGTTACTCGCACATGAACACTGACACCTGCACTCCACATAGAAAAGTGGCTAAAGAATAGAAAGAGAAAATGAAAAATCTGAATGCACCATCAAATTTGTGGCGTCGAATAGTGCAAAATCGACTGTCCAATTCTTGAATTCTAAGAAATTGAGAATCTGGGGCTCAAGGAATCTTTTAGATTCCCCCTAGATTCCTCAAAGATTCCCTCTTCTGGGTCCTCTGCAAATATGTTGCTCAGATCAAAATTCTAACTGTGCCATCAAGTTCCTTGCGGAATTCTGAGAAAAATGAGTATGAAGTTAGCTACATTCTGACTCTAGTGAATTTCAGCCTCCAAGGAATCTGGAAGATTCCTTCAATATTCCTCAAAGATTCCCTCCACTGGGAATCTGCAAATCTGCTACTCAAAAGGTGAATCTGACCTCGCCATAGCATTCCCTGCGAAAATATGAGAAAATTGACTATACACTTGGTTATGTTCTGACAAAATAATTTTTACCTCCCTCAAGAATCTTCGGGCATCAAAGAATATTTTGCCTCGAAATTCGTGTGAATGTTTTGCCTCATCTGTCTGGAAATCTATGCCCACTCTTGGTTCCTCCATCTGCCCCATGCACTGAGAAACTGGGTTTATATAAGTTTTCATCAGCAAAGTAAACAAGAAATTTGTTTGGCATAGTGGTAAATGAGGTAAATTGTTGAGGAGGGGTTGGGGGGTCAAATCCCGCCCCTCCCTTTTTTTATTACAGTATTGATTGTTTTTTTAAAACAAAATGAATTTAAGGGGGGTTGGGTTCGCATTGGACAGCCCATCCCCATAAATCCCCGCAATTCAATTTGCGTGTTTGGCGCATTTTAATGTGTTAATGGTTGGTACTACAGGTTCCTTTATTAATGATTTGTGCCACATGGGGCCGCCATGTGGGCAGGGCCAACCCTCCTGCCAGCCGTGGGTTCAACTCCCACTAGCCCCTCAAATTAATGCACATTTTTTATATGAGGTGTGGGGTGGTGGCCCACCACCTCCCTTTTATATATTTTTTTTAATTTTAATTAATCATAAAGCCTTTTCGAAAATTTTAAAATTTGACCGAAGCAGTCAAACTAACCAGGCCACAAATTCGCCCGGAATATAGTCCAGGTTGGCCAAAATCCGGTGGCCGGATTTTGTCCAAATTGTGGCCTCCTTAAGCATACCCAATCGGCAAAAGTCAACTAAACTTTGACTGCTTCTAAATTTCGCATATGGACTCGGTTTGACAAACCGTTCACACCTCTGCAATTAGGACGACGAGATATATGCTTTGTTCCTAGTCCAAAATCATTCTAATCACTTTTATTTTTGAACATTCATAAGCCCTCTGTCTTGTGTGTGTCGCTGGAGCCACTTGGATCAATCAAGGTCACATTTATGCAAGTTCTCTAATAATGGTTTGATGACGCATCCACTCTCCATGGAAAGCACCCTATAATATATGACTAACAAATCCAACTTATTCATATTAGTCACAACATTTTCAATCAAATGAAATACTTTTAAATATCAATCAATTATGCAATGTCATGTGATATTTCAATCACAGTACTTCTACAAGTACTTGGAGAGAACTAACACTCTAATTATCAAACTAATAAATCATTGCACCATGTGCACGTTGTCTTAGCTCCTGCTAATGACATCGACACAATACTTTTAAAAGTACTCATAAAGCACCTAACACTCTCTGATCATCGAAATGACTAATAAATGCACCAAGTGCATATTGTCCTAGTCTCTGCTAAGGCATTCAAAAGATTATAAATACAATAAAAGAAGTTACACTTCCAGTAATTCCTTTCTAAGCACTAGGCTCATTTTATGTCAAAAATGTAAATAAAATATTTACACAATTATATATAAAATTAATTTTTAACATAACACTGTTGTTTAGTTGATTTTTTTAGCTATGAGAACCACAATAGGCTAAATAACGCTACTCCCAACCCATGGGAACTGGTTTCCATAACCAGATTGAGTGATTTTCACGTCTAGACAGTTCTTGGACAGAGACCATACCAAGTCCATTATGGAATTCCACTAGTCAACCAACTCATGAATTCCAAAGACCACACAAGGTCAAATAAAAGATTCCTCTTGGCAGCATCCTACCTATTCCTCTTACAGTGTCCCGTCTATGAGGAATTTTGAGCCTCCTCTAATAGGCTCCAAATCAACAGAGTTGCTTCAGGATTTTTACCATCTTCACCGTCTTGGCCAACTCTTTTCCCTTATTGAGATCATTTATCTCTAGGGAGAGGAAATCTGGGTAGGCAAGTGCCATCCACCCCTCTGTACAAGCAATCACCATCAACTCAAGGCCTTCTGGCCTTTCACAATTGTCCACAACTGTCTGGCATGTTAAATTTATCTTTTAGCACTCTTTCCCACAGTAATTTATATCATGAACCATATGCACATTATCATTAACAAAAGAAACATTCATTTACACCACGCATTTATACTTAACCCTCAACATGGGTCCACAATATCTAGATTGACAGGAAACATAATTGACATACATGTATGCATTCTGATTTTCCAAGTAACACAATCGTGCATATCATATAACATTATACTTTATCATTTATGATTGCAATTCACATTGCAACGTTTTACCTTGAAAGGTTTTCTTGTTGCCATTAAGCTACCACTACTTAATCCCATCAGCAACATTAGTCATAAATATGCATCATTTAACAAGTATTCACTTTCCAAATCATTTTAGTTTCATGCATACAATATTGTCATGCATAAAAGTATATGCAAATATTCATTAATGTGTAAATGTAAATAATAGTTGAGATAACAATCTAAACATTTCCAATTTCCCACAGTGTATTGTCATCAACAAACTGATACATGAAGTAACTACCATAATCACTTGTTTACGAATTGTAATAAGCTTAAATCAAATTTTTTTCATGCATATAAGTTTTATTAGTTAGTCATTCAACACTGACCAATCACAACTACCAACCATCTTAATGCAGTCATGACAAGACTTAATCAACAATTAGTTATTACAAACAAGTCTCACTACTTGACTCATTGTTTATTTTCAATGTTTAAAGGGATTTTTCCAATGTCCTTTTAAAACACTCTATCGTCATATTCAAGGATGTTCCCCATATTTCACATTCATGCATTCACTCATTAAAAGTAGTGCATTGTAACTTCAATCATGCTCATTAAATGTCTCATTAATATTTCCATATTTGTAAAAGTTGGTAGTTGATTATCACTTTCCTTAGTGAGTGTTCAAGATTGTTCATAGTGTGACAAAGGTTTTATTGTCTTTTATCCTCATCAGGATCAAAATGTCATGAACATAGCTTTGCATCAGACTTTATTACTTACTACTCATTGCAATTATAAATATGAATCACACATATCATGTCAAAAGTAGTCTACTACATATATCAATATGTGGATTGTTAGACTCATAGACGAGTTGATTCTCACTAGTAGCATACTTCGATTTTATTTCTTCTTAAAAAATCCCAAAAGTGTCAGTGTTGCAACTTTTAGCTTTGATACCACTTGTAACATCCCCAATGACCTCACATGAAAATACAGGGAGTTAGAAAAATTTTACACAAATTACCCAAGGGTAATTATCTAAATCACTATTCCATATCCTCCTTAACCATTAGATAGAATGTTCATCAGTACATTGAGTAACATTCAATAGAATAATAGTAAGTTGTGTAACCATTAACAACTATTGTTGTAGTATATTAACATAAATTATATGATCAACCTTGCATCCATTTCATGATTCCCTTAACTAGATTACTTAATCGTGTACTGGACATTATAAATATCACATCAGGCAAGGAATCAACATCATCAAAATGACACAGTAATCAATCACATCATTGAACATCGATATACCCTGGAAACCCCGTAGGGTGAAAACCAACAAATGTTTAATTTTATTATTAAAAGCTCATGAGGGTGTGCACCTCTCACTGAATGGCTTATAAGAGAGTCCATCCCATAGCCATTGTTATAAAATATTACAATGAAATATCATTAAAATACAACATACCTAGCTAAAAGCTATTACAATTGTCATAAAACCATTTACTCACAAATCACTACTCTCTATATCCTTGTGGCATGATCGTTCCAGCAGTGGACCATCCTACGACTCGTACTCATCAGCATGGACCATTAGTTCTTATCTGCCACGATGTTCAACATAATTTTTCTTTTGCACAAATTATCATCCTTTTCTGTCATTGTTGTCATCAACAAGCTTTGGTAACATAATTAGATAAAGTATTAATCAATCAATAATCAGTCTTTAAAAGTGATATTTTAACATATATGCATGTGCATACATGAGATGTAAATATAATATCACAACATGCTTCTTCTAACAACATTGTGCATGTATAAACAAATAATTATCAAGCATGTCAAAATAATTACCACGTTATTCTTGCACCAGCACATGTTCATATCCAAAGGAAATCACTCTAATCGTTCATTTCATATAAAGGATACTGGCAACTTTTCTTTGTTTTTAGTGCATGTAATTAGATAAAAACTTATTCAAAGAGAAATAGCCTCTTAGCTTATTCTTTGTGCATGTAACTAAGTAATATTTCCAATACAATAGATATTATTATAATACATAAAAAAAAAAAAAAATATATATATATATATATATATATATATATATATAAAATATATATATAATACATGCCCTCTTCTAAGGTAAAGCTAACATGATAAACATCATTATCGTGCATGCAAATGCTTCGAAAAGCATATTTCCCAAGATAGAGCTATTTACAAAATCTATTGTATGCACAAAGACATGCATTGCTCTAAAACAAAACTAATGTGTTAGTCATTATTTCTTGCATGCATATATATGTATTTTACGAAGGAAAACTAATGCATTTATTGCAAGTAATTACTTTTTTTACTTTCATGATCTAACATAATACTTATTCTTTTCTGCACACAAATCCATGTTTCTCTTTAAAATATCTAACACAATTGTTCTATTATCATGCATGTAATCAACTATTGTTTCTATGCTTCTGCATATGTGTTCTTTTCACATAGTTATTTGTCAGGAACCCAACATCATTTCTCTATCTTTTTATGTACAAAGTTCTTATGCATTTGTTTTCCAAGAAAGTATCTTAACAAAGTTCTCATGCATTTGCTTTCAAGAAAGTATCATAACAAATTTCTCATGCAATTGTTTTCAAGAAAGTATCAAAATCAACCTTTCTTTTGGGCATAAGAACTAAAATATTAATAATGTTAACCTTTTATGCATTAAATCATTCAATTAAAATCAAACTATCCAATATACAACACACATCATTTATCTTTTTACCCACCAAAACATATAACTTTGCAAACTCTTGCAAATGAATTAACACAATTGACTTATCTTTCACGCACAAGAAAAACATATTCTTTCAAAGAATATTCCTATGACTTATATTATCTTTATGCATAGGTTATTATATTTTTTCAAAACTAAGTATTTTTTTCAAAAGAAAAATATATTCTTTCCAAAGAAGATTCCTATGACTTATATTATCTTTATGCCTTTGATCTATGCATAGGTTATTATATTTTTTTCATAACTAAGTTATTTTTTTTAAAAGAAATCTCTTACGCATGAGAATCCATGGGAATCTTTTCCATGGATTTATTAAATAACTAATATTTTCCAAAGCTATGGAAATATTGTATCATGACTAAGCATAAAACCATTGTGTTATTTTCAAGAACAGCACAAGATTTATTTATTCTAGTTAACCAAAAGGTCATAGTTACTTATTTTTTTCTTCGACAAAGACTTATGTCTTATAAACACATCAGGTAGTTATTAAAACTACACATTTCAAAAAGGAAATCACACTTTGCAAGAAAATTAATCTAATTAACTTTTCTCTCTTGTTT
The DNA here is from genome assembly GCA_000404065.3 of Pinus taeda. Taxonomy (NCBI): domain Eukaryota; kingdom Viridiplantae; phylum Streptophyta; class Pinopsida; order Pinales; family Pinaceae; genus Pinus; species Pinus taeda. The sequence continues at coordinate 54,241 of APFE030537387.1, read as the reverse complement.
TTCACCACCCATGAAAATATTTCACAAATTACTGTCTTTAATCTATATTCACTTCCAAGAAAATAAACTACCCTCTTTAATCTATATTTATTTATGTCTTATAAACACATAAGGTAGTTATTAAAACTACACATTTCAGAAAAGAAATCACACTTTCCAAGAAAAATAATCTAATTAACTTTTCTCTTTTATTTTTCACCACCCATGAAAATATTTCACAAATTATCATTTTTAATCTATATTCACTTCCAAGAAAATAACTTGGATTTGTTATCATTTTTTTTTAAGTAAAGAGCATGCATCCTATATTTTCTTACATAAAAGGCATATGCAATGTTATATAAAGACAAGCAAGCTTACTTATCTTTTAACGTTGCAAATATATAATAACAATTTGTTTCTATATGTAGTAATAACTATCTTTATCTAAATGTAGTAATATATTTTATTTACCAAGAAAATATATAATAACAATATTTATCTATATGTAGTAATATATTTTATTTACTAAGAAAAATATATAATAACAATCTCCCTCAAGAACTTTAGATGCCTCGTGCTTTAGATGCCTCGTGCATCTTTCCTCAAGACGATATCTTGGATACTTAGCAAGAATCTTGTGTAATTTATCCCAAGGAATGACAAAGTTACTTAGCTTTTCACACTCAAGATTCACATGTAATATTTCTAAGAAACACTACATATTTACTTAACTTTTTATGTGCAAGAATTAGTGTAATTTATTTCAAAACAATGACAAAGCTACTTAGCTCTTACTGTGCATAAACTAAGCAACAAAGATTTTCAAGAAAACATATATCCTTACAATATTTTAATACATAGGAACTTTGCAAGGAAATTAACATAACCAAACTATACCTTTGCACACCAAAATAAAGAATTTACTTTAAATAACATTAACATTATTGACAATATCTTTATGTGCACATAAACAAAGAAACTTTCAAAGAGATTAACCTATCTTTTCAGTTGTACCACCCACAAGCAATCCAAAATGGACTCTTTTCGAATCAGGTTTCTTCACACCGTTTGCAATGAAGCCCCAATGTAGTCGTCGCAATGAAATCCCCAATACATTATAGTATGCCTCTTTTCTTCAAATCCTCTCGACACAGAATGTCTGGTTCCCTCACTTGCATTTTTCCTGCTCCAAACATTCTCAATAAAAACCAGAAAACTACAACTAAACAACTGATGAAGCAGTATCTCAACATTTTTCCTGCTCCAAACATTCTCAATAAAAACCAGAAAACTACAATTAAACAACAGATGAAGCAGTATCTCAACAGCCAGACGTCCTTCACATGAAGGAGTATCTCTTTCCAAGCTTCTTCAATGGAAATATACATTGATACGTAGGAGCAACGCCATATTTTTATTTATTTCATGCTATATATTTCTTTGATTCGTGTCTTCCCATTGCATTTAGGTTGCGAAGTCAAAATTACTTCGGCAACCAGATTCAAATAATCCTCCCCGCAATAATCACAATTCAGACATTAGGGTTTTAAAGACATAAGAACCTCTTGTGTCTTCCTTCCTTTCTTGTTTTCATCCTCATTTAGTTTTCACAAATATCACGAATTAGTTTTTGTAACTAATTCATAACTTTTATCAATAAAATAAATGGACATTTAAAAATAATATTTTCATAAATGTTTGATTTTACATTGAGGCTTTTTTAGGGATATTACAGAAGTTAAGGGAAGGGAAATATAAGTAGATCAAAACTATGAAATTCCTTCGATATTTGAATATACGATGTTGGCCCTATATGTTTAGAACAATTCTGAATGTATTCGGTAGTTAAACCCAAAAAAAAAAATTGATGGGCGGCATGAGGGAAAGGGCTTATCATAAATCCCAAAGGAGAAATGAAAACAAAGTTTTCCTGGGGCATCAGGCAGAGAACAAACACCCTTACAGAAATATATGGCCTCCTTCTTGGCCTTCAACTAGCCAAAGAGTTGGGCATCTCTTCTATTGTTGTACAGGGAGACTCTCTATTAATCATTCAACACCTCTACTCAGGATCTCTCCCAACGAACAATGCGCTTTCTCTCCTTGTTCGTATAATCTTCGACATCCTAAAATCATTCTCATATAAGTCATATCATCACATTCTCCGCAGTCAAAATAAGGAAGATGATGAACAAGCTAATATAGCTTGTCAACTAGAAGAAGGGAAGTTCATTGTTATATACCTAGGGGGGGTAATATGGGGTACCGAGGGAGGTACCCAAGGTAATAATGTAATAATGGGATGGACCATAGTAATAAATAAGGTGGTTAACCCATGTCATATAAGGGACCACAAGTAGTTAATAATAATGGGCCCATGGTATTAGTGGATGGTATGAGGGAACCATGGTAATGATGCATGGTATTGTATGTATGAGGCCTATATAGAGGCTAGAGACTCCACATGGAGAGATATGAAGAGAAGTATTCTTGTATGGACAAGCATATGGATTGTGGAGTATTCTCCTTCCTTAAGGAGTGATTGTATGGTGTTGCCCTACCTTAAGGGTTTGATCAATAAAGAAGCATTCTATATATTTCTATCTTGTTATTCTTGGGTTATTTCTATTATCATAATATTTCCGGTTTAGATATACAACAAAAGGATTGAGAAGGAGGAGGAGAATAAATGGGAAAAACAAATCGTGAAGATGGGAACAGAACAAAGGATCTAAGGTAAGATGAAAATTTGGTTTCTTCTGGTGTGGAAGCGAATGGTGTGTGTGGAGAGTCATAGAACAGATTAGGCTTGTACACAAATTATAAGAATAAATTGGTGTTTGTATGAATAAGAAATAAAATTTTTTGTTTTCTCTTATCTTGTTTCTCGTAACTCCCAGTGACTCCTCGCTCTCTAGAAAAAAAATAAAGAAAGATTTTAATACAAAGGGCCGAGGCGGGAGAAGAAAATTTATGTCCCAAAACAAAACAATATTTATATCTCCTGGGATTGTTAATTAATGGATCTCGAGACTGAGAAAGTCCCTGTCAACTGATGAATTCCAAGATAATAAAATTTAATCATGTTTAGTGTTGTAAAAATAAAAATTATTGTTAAAAACGAATTATGTTCCCTAGGCCCATCAGTTCACGGATTTCGTAGCCTCTCGGTGATGCAAGGAATACTCCCACGATTTGGATGGGCCACGGTCCAGAGTTGAATAATTAACAAGGTCTTGTCTTGGTGGGAAAACTTTGTGCAGTGCATTGCATATATTTTGTGGGACTCCATCCTCTTGTAACTTTTGACATACATAGTTATATGTGTGTGTGTGCGCGCGTGTTGCATTATTTCTTTATTACATGGTGGTTTGTTTTACAATGAATACACGTTTTGGGGTTTATGACATATATATATGTATCGTAAAAGGTATATATCACTAGTACAAAATGGCTAATTAGTTACTAAAAAATGACTAAAATTTGCATATAAAAAACTATTTTTTGGTCAGTGACCAATAGTAGCTAATTTACAGTATCTTATAATGCGACCAACTTTTAGTCATTTTCAGCTTAGTCATTAATTGGTTGCCTCAATTTTATTATCTAGTAGTATATTTGGTCATTAATTTATTCATTGATTTGGACATTAATTGCCACAATTAATGACCAAATATACAATAAAATATATTACTAAATGATCACCCAAGAAAATCAATTAATGACCAAAGAAATATGACCAAGATGTTGGTCGTGTTATAAGATACTGTAAATTAGCTACTAATAGTGATATATATGCAAATTTTACTCATTGTTCAAAACCAATTAATGACCAAAGAAATATGACTAAATTTTGGTCATGTTATAAGATATTGTAAATTAGCTATTAATAGTCGTATATATGCAAAATTTAGTCATTATTTGTAATCACAAATTTATCATTTGTAGTAGTCATTTATTTTTTTGGTAGTTTCATACTCATTATATAAATGACTACTTTAGTAGTTTATATTCATTTCATTTACTTTAATTAATAATCGTTATGAGCAACTAATTTAGTCATATATTCATTTTATTTGTGTTCATCATTAATAAACATAAATTACTAATTTAGTAGTTTTAGATTGATTTTATGTGTTTATTATTAATCAACATAAATTAATTAGTATGATTTTGCAACTAAATTAAAAAAAAATGGCATACAATGTAGATGTTCATCTAATATAAAAATGCAAAGTTACACATATTAATTACAATAGTAAGTAATATCAAGTGAAACAATAAATAATTTCAACCACATAAATTATATTATATAAAATGTCAAGTATTACAATATGAGTTTCCAACTTAATATTGGTTGGAGTACAATTTACACATGAATATTGTTTCATCATTTCAAAAAATTATCATTATGTTGCCAAGGCACTGTAGGTGGATTCACCAACTCTGAAGATTTGATCATCAGTATCTATCTGTGTGTCTTATGCAAGATATTGTCTTTACAGGTACCACTAGACTAGCTCTCTTCTCTCTATCTTTAATTTACATTTTGTCACTCTAGTTCTATTGTTCTCCTCTTTCTTCAATCTGTGCTTCTTACCATCAATACTGAGTTCTTTTTCTGAAAGAAAAAAAGAAGATACAATGCAGAGTATAAGACATGAAAGTTGATGAACACTAGAATATAAACTAAAGTAGACTATAAAGGATTTATACAATATATACCTCAACATCAGTAATATTGTTAATGCCATTTTGCCCCATAAAATCAAGAAACTCGGACAAGTTTTCTTCAGTTGGGCAATAGTGGTCGCTATGTGGCCAGACGACTTGTATAAACAAAGAAAATAAAATGTCACCATAGAATGAATTTTGTACCTATTGTGTTCTCATTGTACAACATTTGTTGATGAAATGTTATCTTCAACTAAAGTAATAAATGAAAATAGACGCACACATTTCTATCCCAATATTTCAAATTCCCATGCTTATGGTACACTGCAATTTTGATCTTATACAACATAATCAAACATAGCGGAGCTAGCAATTTCTACTAAGAATTTCTTATGGTCCATTTTTGTGGTTGTATTGTTTCCTCTAGTTATCTTTAATAAGTAGTAACACTTCAACCATAAAATTAGTCAATAGAAATCTAATGGGTGGTGCAAAGTATTGCTGACACAAGATTACAACAAGAAACTAAAAAAGAATAAGATAAGACTTTGAAAATTATGATACTAATTGGGAATTTAGCTTCAATATAGTAACTTTCAATTGTCAACGTACTATTCCAAGGTAAAAAGAATCCAATTCCCAAAAACCAACAAATTATGTATGCACCTTGTTTTCTCTGTAATTAATTGAGCAAGATTAGCACATAAAATTTCCATTTAGAATCTTTAAAATGATTCTATAAATATTCAAAGAAAACTTAATGTTACTCATTCATTTTTCTGTGATGTAGACAAAAATGAATATGCTAACTTGTTTTTGAGTTGGAGAGTTATGTAATTCATCGTGTCCAAAATCATTGCTTATTGTCATGACTGTTTTTTTTTAATGATCAAACAACATGCCTATATTTGATCAGAAATTTGTCTAATTTAAAGCTGAATTTCCTTCCATTTTATGACATTCAAACAAATCAGAATCTATTTCCTTTAACAAGTCACTGTTGTAATATACTACTAAACAGACAACTATGTAGTGTAGTTATTAGTGGTGGAATACTAATAAATCACAAATAAAGAAAATAAATAACACCAATATGTCATAGGCATGCCAATTCTAAATCCTCTTGGTTGGAAATATTACTTCATGAAAACGACATATTTGACAAAGAGAACTTTTCTAAAATTAACCAACGCCAGTGTATCCAACAACATTGACATCTCTATTGGCATGCCCTCAAAATGTGTGGAAGTATCAAACAAGTGTAGTGCACTTCCCTATACACACTCCTCTTTCTTAATGTGTCTTCATAGGAATCCATCAAGTTCAATACTCCTGCACGTATTGCTACAAAGTTCTATCTCTAAAGGCACTCAGATTTCAAATAGATGAATGTATTGTATCTTGGTTCTAAATGATAGGCACGGTGATGGAAGCATAAACTAATCCTAAACTCAATTATATGTCTCTATGAAATAGCATTATGGAAATTGTTTCTATAAAGCTTTAGGTCCAAACTCAACATGGACAAAGAAATAAGGCTTGACTTAAAATCATGCAAGACTTAAGAGTTAATTCAAGAAATTTGGTCAAAAGAAAATAACTTGAACAAAACTTTTGTTATTTAACTGTCAAGTTTTACTCAATTCTTGCCCAAGCCCAAGTCAAATCCTGAGATAGTTCTACTCAAGTTTGAGTTAGACCCTGAATTATGTCCAAGTTAAGCTTCGACTCCATCTGATTTGCTCGATTTAGATCCTAGCTGAGTCATACTAGCCAAGTTAACTAGCTGAGTCTAGTAACTATGGCTACAAGTATCTTTACCAGTTAAGGTAACAATGGCCCAAATGTGACATGAAAAATAAATAAAATGTGATGAATCATTTCTTATGATTTAGGATTGATACATTTCAAATGATGGAAATAATATGTTGTCATGTATGGATAGGGTTTACAAGGATATGATCAAATGTTCAAAGGCTCAAGGTTGTCACAAATAATGGTACTGTAATTCAAGACCATAACATAACAATATCACAAGTAAATAAGAACATAACAATATCACAAGTAATTATCAACATAAGAAAATATTTCTGCCTTTCTGATTTTCTAACACAAAGGACAAGTTTTTATATAAGATTTTTATATCATGCTAAGCCCACTAGAATTGTCTTCATAAAAAGATCATTATGGTTGTAGTGAATATTTTTTCTATGGATACCAGAATGTTTGGGCACAAGATGGATCATAAACATCCCATCCCACCAGTGGTATTTCTAGCCACAAGCCACTGTTAGTTGTTTGGTGGCAGCCATTAGCTATTTGAAAAATATTGGGCCTCTACAAAGAGCTTCATTATCAGGAATCAGATTCGTATTAGACAGCAAAATGAGAATTCCACCAATAAAGGGAATTTAAACAGAGACGCGTAGTAGAAATTAACAAAAAAATAAAAAATTATATTAGCGTAGTTGTGCAATTTAATTAGTTTGGAGTCTAATAAAGTTATTTTCCGAAGGACAATCATAGTCGAGTGAACATACACTAAATAGAAAACCTTGAAGTAACTAAGAACAGAGACACCGTTCACAAGGCCATGGTGTTGCACAAGAATGGAAAATGTAATATGCTAAAATATTTTCTGAAGGTGTGACTTGTAATAGTAATATAATGACATCAAATAAGATTCGGTGTGCCATGTAATAGTAATATATCAAATGACATCCAATAATATTCTACAATGTTATTGTTGATGTCATTGATCTACAAAAATTATCCATGTAGCCATAATGCATTTCTCAAGCATTTGGATAGTATGGAAGGCATACATACTTGTGTTTAAGTAGACAAAGTGAGCATTCATTTGTAATTTCATGCTTATTAGGCACCCACATTTTCACCATGGCTTCAGAGATCCACCCATAAATATATCCTAATGGAAGTTAAAACTCAATCAAAAGTAACTATAGTGGTCAATAGTGTCTTGGTATGATGATAAAGAGAGTGTGATTCATACCCTAACTGAGGTATGAAATCTCATATCCCTTTGCCTCATGGGCCATCTCACTCATCCAAGAAAGTCATCATGCCTGTGTATGCAAGCCTTGTTAGATATGGGACTAGGTGCAAGCCCTTAGCATATCTGGCAGAGCAGACTCCCCATCTATGGCTGCTTACCCAAGAGATTCTTTCAAAAGTTGTAAACCAACTATATTTCATCGTAATAATCCCATATTGGAAAAGGAAATGCTTGCAGCAAAGTTGAATTACCCAAATAAATAGAAATAATTTAGTCTCTATAGTTGTACAAAATGATCTCGATTAGCTGGAAAAATCTAGATAAATTCCATATGTATTTTGATATAAATTCAACCCAACTATCTAAAGCCCATGTAGTGTCGATCCACTATGATTTTCCCTGTTTAAAACAAAAAGTAAGAAGGGAACAATAAAATCTCACCATGGAGATTGTTGAAAGGACTGTGAAGAATGACCTTGGGAATAAAGAGAAGAAATTTGAACTTTTGATTGACTAGGCTTCATGAAATTAGTCTAATGTTGATGGTTTAGTGTTTGAAACTACTGATGTTGAAGGAGTGGTGCAGATGGAGGTAGAGTTGGCAGAGTTTGCATAAAATTCCATCCAGATTGTGTCATAGGTGACAAATAATAAAGTCTTTGCGATAGTTGCCTTTGTGAGAATGGAATGTTGCTCGATGATGGTGTCATAGGCAACAATAATTCAAATATTAGTGTATAAAAGCCAAGGGAAGATCCAACATTTTCCCGAGATTTTGGTACCATTCCTAATGTAATTTCTATACATGTTGACCTAGAGCCATTCACTAAGACACAAGGTCACCAACACAATATGTTAAATTGAATGAAGATGCCAAGCTAGAACTTGAATTGTTGTCACTAGGAACAAAAACATGAAGTGTTCTCAACATTGATTGTGAAGTTGGGCTATTATTTTGATGTGACTGGTGAGGAGGCTGACCCATTACAGGTCAAAGTTCTAATGCACCTTGACTACTTTGTAGCAAAGATGATATCTCTGTGGAAGTGTCTCTGATATTTCGAGACACAATACTTGATTATAGAAGAGAAGATGGGTGGCGCTCTTCAGACTTCCACATTAAGAAAAATAACATTGTCAGTCATCCTTTATCTTTACATGCTAAAGAAATCACTAAAACGACAAGAATGAAAAAATGAAATGGGTAATAATTTGTCATCGAAATAATTAGATCAAAAGAGAGAGTAGGGAGAAAGGAAGCCTACCTTTCTAGGAGGTCATCTCTCCTTCTCACTCATCATAGGTCTATCCACATGAGACAAGGGTCCATGCATATGCCAATCACTCTTAGGAAGAGCAGGTTCTAGATCCATTGTTTTCTCTCTCTCTCTCTCTCTCTCTCTCTCTCTCTCTCTCTCTCTAATCTTGACCACTTCTTTTAGATCAATGGGAAAATAATAATCTTTCCTTGAATTATCAATTCCTCTTCCATGATTTTCCAACCTTGCGCTCAGATCTTCCCACAAGTATTCTTCTTCCTCAGAATTTTTCCAGTTTCTAGAGACCATTCTAATGCATATTATATCAATTTCTCGAGGTGGTTGTACAAGTGAAAGTAGTCCATTCAGAGATCTCTAGCCCATGTAATTTCCATATGCATCAATTAAAGCACCATGCATTAGTTGATGGCTCCAATCATAGCCATTCCTTGAACCATAAGCCACACTCATATTAGCAGTGTCAAGTTGGCTAAGGCGATTGCCATCACCTTTCCAACCCAAGGCCTTTCCCACCCATTATCCTTCTCCTCATTCCTGTCATTTAGGTTTCCAATAATCCTTGATGGAGAAGGATTCCTTCCAAATCCAATCCTCGATGGAGAAGGAGTCCTTCCAAATCCAATCCTCAATGATGCTAGAGGATCACTCTTGCTAACAACACTTAATAGAGGAGGATACCTTCCAATAACAACTCTTGGTGGAGAGGCAACCGTTCCACCTCTTAACCTAGAGAGTGGAGAGGAAGGTTTTCCAAATCTAATCCTTGAAAAAGGAGAGAGAGGCCTTCCAAGTCTAATGATTTATGGAGAAACATTGAAATTGTAATCACTATAGCTTGTAGCAAACTTCTATCCATATCCAGGTTCAAGACTCATATCCATAATAGAGAAATTCATGTTAGCTAGTATAAAGGATTTTCTTCATTTCTTGCAACTTCACTCTTCTTTCATCTATAATACAGAAAAATGACTTCCTTGTGAAATTAATCTCTTTCATTTTAGCCTATCACAACTTACAGCTTGAAGAAGATTATAAATAGTGGAATTGAAATGCAATATCCTGTCCAGCCCACTTGAATTGTCTGGGTAAAAAAAAATGATTATGGTTGTGGTGAACATTTGTTTTATGGATCCCATAATGATTGGGCATAAGATGGATCATAAACATCCCTTCCATCCCTTTCCACCAATAGTATTTCCAGCCACAAGGCACTATTAGCTCTTTGGTGGCAGCCATTAGCTATTTGAAAAATATTGGGCCTATGCAAAGAGCTTCATTAGCATGAATCATATTTATATCAAACAAAATGCTTTAAGAATTATATGACAGTTCCATTTCTGCTTATTAAAAGATTCAATGATGCAACATTAGAGTCATTAAACATACAGTTTCACCAGCTTCAGGATCCTTTGACACATAAGCAGTCAAGCCAACTACAAACATTCCTCAACCACTTGTATAAATACATCAGGGAGCCAACTTATGTACATATTGAAGTAGTTGAGACTTACACGTACCTATTGGCATTATGATACATATGTTGTGCTTGATGGCAACCCACTCATCTCAGATGATAAATTATAGTGCAGAGAAAAGTTCACGCACTTTCATGAAGAGAAAAGTTCATGCACTTTCATGCAGAGAAAATTTCCTTTCGTACAGATAAAAAATCTTGCACTTTCATGCAGAGAAAAGTTCCTTCCATGCAGAGAAAAGTTCACGCACTTTCATGAAGAGAAAATTTCCTTTCATGCAGAGAAGTGTTCACGCACTTTCATGCAGAGAAAAGTTCATGCACTTTCATGCAAAGAAAAGCGCTCACACATGGGAAATATTATGGTTGGTTCATGGTATTTAGTCCTTGTTATTTGAACCTATGGTTTTGGGCCATGGTATCTCGTCATAAGTGTTGATCCCAAGTATTGGGTCCATGGTATTGAATTGTTATGGTTTTTGGTCCGTGGTATTGTGAAAGGCCTAAGGCTATAAAAGAGGAAGGAGATCATTTGGCAAGGCATCATCTGAATTATTGAATATCTGATAAAGTGCTAGATCTGGAATACTGTGATTGGGTTATGGTGCAGATCTGGATCTGAATGAAGAAGGAACCTGAGCGCAAGGAGAAGGATAAGATTCTATTGATGGGTCAAAATCTTAAGGCTGGAATAGTGGTATCTCTATATGATTTTGATCTGTGATATGTGGCGCACGCTTGATCTATAAATCTGATAATTTGGGTTAACTAATATCTGAATGTTTGAAAGAATGAATTTATAGATTTGTACACAGGTTTATGAATAGTGAAGTAGCATACATATCTTGATTTATGTTCTAGCTGCTTCTATTTATTGCTACAGTGTTCTGGGTTCAGAAGTGGGGTGTAATCACTGTTATTATGATCTGGGTACAGTCTTCAGAGAAGTGTTTACTTTGATTCATTTTTGATTGGTGAAAAGGTGATTAGTTGATGCAGAAATTCTTGATGTTTGATTGATATTATTTGTGGATCCAGTCTGAAAATTTATGAAACATGGTCCCTAGAAGGAAGAGAAGGTTGTAGTGTTTTGCAGGTAGCAGCCTGCGTAATAGTATTTCAACTAGTACAAGAACTAAGGGGGTTGTAGCTCCCTTCTAGGAGAATCTGGAAAACGAGAGAGGGTTGTAGCTCTCTGTAGGTAGCAGCCTCCGTACTAGTAAAGGACTGCACCAATACAGAATCATTGTAAAAATAAGTTTCTAATTGAAAAGATAGAGACATATTGCAGCAGGTGGTTTTCACCCACATTGGGTTTCCACCTTATATCTTGTGTTATTGTGTGTGATTGTCTCCTGCTCTATTTTTCTGTTCCTGGTTACTGTTTATATGATCCTAATGCACAGATTAATGTTCAACATCTGTAGAATATTTTAAATTATAAGTCTGTATGGTATAAGCAGGTTTCCTTATTTGTAGTTGCATATATACACAGTTTTATCTAACTGAATTAGCGTATATGTTCTAGGTTTGAAAAAGAAAATAATTTACCAGATAATACTGATTCACCCCCTCTCTCAGTATTATTTCCAACAATTGGTATTAGAGCGCGTCGTTCAAAATAAGCTTGATTGCTTGAAGGAAGATCTATCATCATGAGAAACTACGAGAGAGAAGCATCAATAAGGCCACCAATTTTTGATGGGACCAACTTCGTCTATTGGAAGGTAAGAGTTACAGCCTATCTTCAATCTCTTGGTACAGAAGTCTGGGATATCATAGATACAGGGTACACTTTTCCATCAGCAACTCCTACAGATCTGGCTAAGAAGAAGCAGTTTGAAACTAATGCAAAGGCTGTCAATACTCTATTAGGATGTCTATCTCAATCAGAATTCGTCAAAGTTATGCAGTATAAAACTGCAAAATAAATATGGGATAAGATCATTCTGAGCTATGAAGGAGATGAACAGGTAAAAAGAGCAAAACTTCAAACCCTCAGAATTCAATATGAAAATCTCATAATGTACAATGATGAAAGTGTCGCTAACTATTTCCTACACATAAATGAGATTGTTAATTGTATGAAAAACTTGAGTGAAGAAATAAAAGAGGCTGTTGTGGTTGAAAAGGTTCTGAGATCTTTATCTTCTAAGTTTGAATCAAAAGTTTCTGCAATAGAAGAAAAGGAGAATCTACAGAAAATTACCATGTCGCAACTACATGGAATTATAACCTCTTATGAAATGAGGAAAGGGGGACCATCAGACAGAAGAGAAGCCGCATTCAAGGCCTTAGGAAAAGGAGATTCTTATGACTCAGGACATATGTCAGCAGAAGAGAAAGAATCAAATTTTGTCAAGAACCTTCAACGGGGTGCTGGAAGATTCAGAGGTAAGTTACCTTTCAAATGTTTTGCTTGTGGAAGAGTCGGTCACTATGCTGCCAAGTGTCCCCATAAAGGTAAGGAACCTGTTAGATGGAACAAGAAATAGAATGTAAATAAGAAAAGCTATTACACTCATGAAGACAGTGATGGATTTTCAAATAGTGATGAAGATGAACAAGGTAATAATTAGACATTTAATGGCTTTTGAAGATGATGATTTCATGGATGCTATAGATGAAGAAGGTCTTTATGAAGAGATTTATAAACTCAAAATTTGTTTAGAAGAGAAAAATATGATTATTGACACTCTGCAATTCCAATTGGCTGAAAGTGAAAAACATCATGAAAAGTTAGAATGTGAAATAGTGGGACTTAGAAAAGAGATTAAGAAAACTAAAGATCTTAATCTTAGATTTGTTAAAGGATCTAAAATGTTAGATGAGATTATCAAAGTATAGCATTATCCACTAATCAAGACAGGTCTAGGATATAATGAAGAAGCATCTCAAGCGCAGAAGCCCTCCACCTCCAAAAGTTATATTAATGCAACAAGGAGAAGTGAACAAATTGACAATCAACAACAAAGGCATAATGCTGCTCACCAGGTAAATCAGGGACATTTTTATTCAAGAATGAATAGAGGTCACCAAGTAAATCAGGGGAAATTTGCTTCAAGGATAAACAGAAGCTGCAACAGACCACAGGTAAATCATGCTCAATTTGCCTCAAGAATGAATGTCAATGAAAACTACAATCGTTCGGTCCGCAGGGTTGATAATCACAGGAATTTCTTCGATGGCCAATGTTTCTCTTGTCACAACTTTGGACACAAAGCAGCTCAGTGTGTTGCCTACAAAACTATCATGACTAGAGAAACTCAAAAACAGAGGAGTATGACTGGGATCATGAAAAGGACCTACAATAACTTTTCTGCTCTTGAAAATGAAATAGAATGTTCTATTTGTAACAATTTTGGTCATGAAGATTCTGAATGCAGGAGAAGGTTTTGACAGTCAACTTAGAAGGAGCAAGCCTCAAATATCAAAACATGGATAATGAAAGAACCACAACCAGAAAGATGTGGTATAGCCTTATATTCAGAAGGGCAGGAAAATCAATGGTACATCGATAGTCAATGTTCAAAACATATGGCAGGTGATAAAGAAAAAATTCAGTCATATAGTGCCTTGGAGAAGGAGAAGAAGGTCTCATTTGGAAATGACACCCCTGCACTCATAAAAGGTAAAGGTTATGTTCTTTTAAAAGAAAAGGTCAAAGCAGGAAATGTTATGTATGTTGATGGCTTAAAGCATAATCTATTGAGTGTGATTCAGATGTGTGATCGAGGAACAAAGGTAATATTTCGATCAAATGGATGTAGTGTTCGTGATCTTGATATAGGAGAAACAGTGATCAAAGGCATAAAAACTCCAAATAATTTATACATATTCAAAGAAGGACAACAACAATGCTATCTGAGCAAGAATTATGAACACTGGCTATGGCACCGGAGGTTGGGGCATCTAAGCTTCTCACAGATAAGGAAAGCATGCAAATACCACACAGTTTGTGGTCTTCCAGACATCAAAATTCCAGATAATACAATATGAAAATCATGTCAGTTTGGTAAGCAAACCAAAACTAACTTCCCTGAGAAGGAAGGATCAGCTAGCAGGCCACTTGAGCTTGTCCATACTGATGTATGTGGTCCATCTAGGAAAAGGTCGCCTCAGGGAGAATAATAATTTATATTATTCATTGATGACTATTCAAGGATGTTTTGGATAGGACTAATGAAGCACAAAGATGAAGCCTTCGAAAAATTCAAATCCTTCAAAGCTTTGGTTGAAAATTAATCAGATCACAAAATTAAATGCCTCAGGTCTGATAGAGGTGGGGAGTTTACCTCAAATGAATTTTTCAATTTTTGTGAAGAACATGGAATAAGAAGAGAATTCTCTATAGCCAGGACTCCTCAGCAAAATGGAGTAGTTGAAAGGATGAACAGAACGGTTCAACAAATGGCTCTTGCTATGCTTGATGAGTATGGAACTCCCGCAACTTTCTGGGGTGAAGCTGCATTTGCTACAGTTGTTATTCTCAACAAAACAAATGTCCGGGTGAACAGCACTCAAACCCCTCATGAGCTCTGGTATGGTGAGACTCCTTTGGTAAAATATTTCAAAATATTTGGAATCAAATGCTATATAAAAAATATTGATGAACATCTTGGCAAGTTTGAACCTAGAGCAGATCAAAGCATTCTCCTTGATTACTCTCCCCATAGCAAATCATACAAGTGTTATAATAAAAGGCTTGGAAAAATTGTTGAAAGTATTGATGTAGTGGTTGATGAAGAAGAAAACACTCCTAGACAGGTAAGATCTGAAGATTTCGAAGATGGTGAGGACTATCCATCAACATCAAATCAGATTCATGATGAAGAAGAAACCTATGAAGAAGAAACCCATGAGGAGCCTGAAGAACAAATAAGGATAGAAGAAAAGACTCCAACCAGGTACGTTCAGAAGAATCATCAAGAATCTCAAATTTTGGGCAAAAGGAGGTAGGAATACAAAAAAGAAGAACAATAGCAGAAGCTTCAAGCTATTTGGCATTACTTTCCTCCACTGAACCACAAAATGTAAGAGAGGCATGCAAAGATGAATGCTGGGTCAAGGCAATGGATGAAGAACTTGAGCAGATCAAAAAGAATAACACTGGGGAGTTGGTTCCTAGACCAAAAGATAAGAATGTCATAGGGACAAAATGGATCTTCAAAAACAAGTTGAATGAAAATGGGGAAGTGATTAGAAACAAGGCCAGACTCGTTTTTAAAGGGTATGCTCAACAAGAAGGAATAGACTTTGAAGAAACTTTGTCTCCCGTTGCTAGACTTGAGGCCATCAGAATGTTCCTTGCTCTCTCTAGCTTTCAGAAGTTCAAAGTATTTCAAATGGACGTGAAATCAGCCTTTTTGAATGGAGACTTAGAAGAAGAAGTGTACATTGAGCAGCCAGATGGATTCATCTTTGGTAATGATCCAAATCTTGTATATAGACTAAAGAAGGCTCTCTATGGTCTCAAATAGGCTCCAAGGGCTTGGTACTATCGTTTGGACAAATACCTTCATCAACAAGGTTTTTCAAAAGGATCAGCAGATAGCAATATTTATATAAAAATTGAAAATAACAAGTTACTAATACTTGTTGTGTATGTAGATGATATCATCTTTGGCAGCAATGAAGAAGCTATGAGTCAAAACCTTTCCTTGGTGATGCAGAAGGAATTCGAAATGTCTTTGCTTGGAGAACTGACATATTTTCTTGGTTTACAAATCCAACAAAATAAAGTCGGTATCTTTTTATCTCAAACCAAGTATCTCAAGCAGATCTTGAAGAAGTATGGCATGGAAGATTTGAAACCAGTATGCCACTCCTATGGTCACAGGATGCAGCCTCAGTGCAAATGATGAATCAACAGCAGTGCATCAACCAACCTATAGGTCCATGATTGGAAGTCTGCTCTATTTAATAGGTACCTGACCAGACATCATGCATGCAGTAGGAATGGTTGGAAGATTTTTGGAAAATCCTAAGGAAACTCATCTTCAGGCAGTAAAGAGAATTTTCAAGTATCTTCAAGGAACTCAAAACTATGGCCTATGGTATCCTAGAGATGCGGATCTCACTCTTCATGATTATACAAATGCAGATTGGGCTGGAAGCGTGGATGACAAAAAAAGCACTAGTGGTGGTGCATTCTTTATGGGTTCTAGATTAGTATCTTGGTTCAGCAAGAAATAGAGTTCTATTGCATTATCTACAGCTAAAGCAGGATATGTGGCTGCTGCATCCTGTTGCACTAAACTCCTTTGGATGATGCAAACTTTGCAGGATTTTCAAATCACTTGTACACCACCTATCTCCATCTTATGTGATAATACAAGTGCAAGCAGCATTTCAAAGAACCCAGTCATGCATTCAAAGACCAAGCACATACCGATCAAGTATCATTTTCTCTAGGAACAAGTGTTGGAACAAAAGGTCAAATTGGAATATGTTCCCTCCAAGTAACAAGTCACTGATATTTTCACCAAACCATTGCACAGGGAGACATTTGAATACATCAGACGAAAGTTGGGGGTTGTTGATGCATCATCCTGCTTATTATCCGGGAATAGTGTCCACTCAGATGCTACTATTCCCACTAAGATGGGTGGCTATCTTAGAAACAAACAATCAAAGTCTACTATTGTTTCCTTTTATGAAAATAGATGAGAGGAGAACTAAGAAGACCAACCTGAGTCTTGCGCTTGATTTCCTCTCCTTCTTGATAGAGTTTCACCGCTTCTTCCTTGTGCCCAGCTTCAAAAGAACTTGTGGAATCACAGCAACATACTACTATCCAAGAAACAAAGATCTAAATTCATAAATAATACAGGATCAGATGTGTATTAACCATATACATGCATATATAAACAAGTACACAAGAATATGGAAGGAAACAAGAATAGGTTTATTAAGATGAAAAGTAGCAAGAGGATTACAACCATGTGCTCTGACCCAGCATCATCCTCTAGCTAAGAATCCCTTCTTCACCTCAAGCAAAGCTTAGATCACCCAAAACTATGAATGTACACCAGAAAACCAACAACACTTCTCTATAAGATACAAAATTCCAGCCTTTGGATCTCTGTGATGAGGGATCCATATATAGATGATTACAACGAGGTGAGTCATCTTCTGGGATTTTGATTAGTGTCTTCTCTTTGATAGTTCTTGCTTCCACTTGGAGAATGATGATCTCTTACTCATCCCTGGTTGAAAATAGAGAGGCAAGTGTCAAGGGGAAGCTTCTGGAAGATTCCATGATCTTCCACCTCGCATTTTTGTCCTTGCCATTTGTCCATTCCCGACCATCGCACCCTACAGAGGAGAAAATCAGTATGCATCTCACCTTGTACACTGGGAAGGTGATATGCCTCGCACCCTCTACATTGAGCTTTCAGTATGGTCCAATTTTGACCATTTATGAGCAGTTTTCAGTGGAGAACTTCTGCGAGATGATGTAATTAGTTGACCTTGTTCCTTTAGGCAGTGAAGCAACATTTTTAGGGACTTAGGAGCCCTCAGTTTATGGACATTTCTGATTGGGGTTGAAGTGCCCAAAAATGCCTATAACAGTTGCCCCCTAAAGCATGAGGTCGTTAATCTTTCTGATGTTGGGTGAAATGCTTTACTATGAGGATCTGAAGTTTTTATGAGCTGGGAGGCAACTTGTAATAAGATACAATACAATACATTATTTTGACAACATTTTTTCATGATCTAGCTAAGGTGGGCATTCCCATGCTCAACTTTATAAATTCATTTTCATGTACATAGGACAGATAACCGTCTGTGTGACAGACTGATGATA
>APFE030537385.1:0-14971 GCA_000404065.3 Pinus taeda | reverse complement strand
CACCACTCTGCAGGAGGACCCGAACATACAACGCCTAGAAACAGAGGTGTACGATGCAGTAGGAAAGAGTGCTCAAGGAGCAGGTAGACACTGCAGGACATAAGGAAGTTTTCCTGAAGGCACACATACAACCATGGATTGATGAGGCATTCATCATTACAGCCTTCACTGATGGCAAGCTTGCATAGATGCAGGGAACGCAGGAACAGTTGCAGGGTAGCAGTTCAACTACAATAGTCTCTAAATAACGCGTCCACAAAGTACAACAGGCAACTGCTCAGTGTGTTATTGATCTTGGACTGGTCCAAATAGAGTTGGGTCATATTCATGCAAATATCTCCGCGTCGATAGAGTGACTCGAGGATGAGTCACGATGTTTGTGTTGGGGGCCTATTGGGTGCGGCATCCCCTATGGGAAGTTTTGGGGCTTAAAGCCTAGATTTTGGTCAAAAGATGTAAATCTGATGTAAAGACTCTGTATTTTGTGGGCATGGAGTGCGAAGTTTGTACATGAGTCATAGGGTTGTCCACCCTTAATTTTGTAATGTAATGTCAGCTTTAGTGATCTACCCATGGTTTGCAGACCATGGGATTGTATAAATAGTGTGAGGCTCTAAGTTGTAAATCAGTTAAGAAGAAAAGAGAATAAACGATGAAGAATTGAGTCTTGTCTGAAGTGTAAGTCAAGTCTTTGGGTCATAGAGTAGGAGAAGTCTCTGTAGCTGAGTGCGCAGAGGCCTAGTAGTCCGCAGTTGAGTGCGCAGGGCAAGTTGAGTCTGTAACCATTGAAGCATTAATAAAGATAAGTTTTATACCATTCTTGTGTATTCATTTACTATTTTTATGCTTTGAGTATACTGGGTTTGAATTGTATTTTCACTGTTTATATGGTGCACGAACTTATATGATTGTGTTGATTAAGTAAATGTGAGATGAGGTATCTGTTTATGTGATGTTAACTAACAATTGTAAGAAGATAAATAACATACACGGTGTAACTTGGGAAGATAGCACAGAACACTACCCTAGTAGCATGAAAGCATCTTAGCCCCTGGTGAGGGTTACACAAAGGTGGTTATAACCAATCGCGAAGGTATCGCAGGTCAAGATAGTGCACTAAGTGACATGCGTGAAGTTATTCATAGTTGGACTAAATCAACCCCCCCAAAAATCTCCATGATGCAGAAACTTGGTTCCAACATCCCCCTATACTTCTTCGGGTGAGACTTTAGTTTGCATTCCGTGGGTTGATGCCGAAAGGGCTAGTAGTGTAGGGATTTGTTTAGCTAATTAACTCTGAACCTAGGTTAGGCCCACTGAAGCCAACACTTAGAGACTGCAAAAACTGGAGCATACACTGTCATATTACATTAATAAAAAATGAGACAATAAATACATCTGAAAAGAATAGGGAGGTGAGAACAAAATCCTACAACCTAGGAACTAATCCTAACTTAAGGAGTTATGTTACAACCATGTAACCATTTCTCCATTAATACAATATAATATTAATTATTTTCAACATTGTATTCCTCATGTACTATATGGCATGTGTTGAGGCAAAAAACGAGTGGACAATGAATATGGGAAGAAACACATATATTGGTAGCACAATCTCAGCTTTAGTTTTGAGAATAAATTAAAGAATATGGGTTCAAGAACACTAACCATGCAAAGAATGGGGAAAAAAATAATTTTTCCATATGAACTGTACTCATAGAGATGAAGTATTACAGGGCACTGTGAGAAAGCGAATGAATAGACCACTCTTCAGCAGGTGGAGACAGTACCAAATTCGAAATGTGTGACTTGACTTCAATTGTAACATTTAAGATATCAATCATAAAATACACTCAACTGACTTTAGATGCTAGTGAAAATTCTCACTTCTATAATATTAATACTGACAAATAATTACAACTAAAAATGTCCTATAAATGAAGTTGACCCATCCATTAATTTTGTCTAGCTTCAATACCATATGTCAAACAAATTCATAACCAGAACCATATTTTTCATGGAAGTTAACCAAACCGTCACAGAACCCTCCAATGAGAAAATAAACATGAGATAATAAACATACATACAAACTTATCCTCTTAGAACAGACTAGTTATAATACAATTATATGATCTTGCAAAAGGAAAATCAACAAATTTATGTCCAAGGCTATATAAAACTAATTATTATTATTGTGTTTGAAAATAATGAAACTTTTAGTTGAATTATTACAGGGCGTTGCGAGAAAGGGAGTGAATAGACGACTCTTGAGCAAGTGCAGACCATACCGAATTCTAAATGGGTGGATTATTAACATTCCTGAATGAATCTTCTAATTTGTTTTTTCCAGTACTACCGAACATGGTAACTATGCTTCAAACTTTTCATCTCCATTTTTCCAGTATGACCAAACATGGTAATTATGCTTCAAAATTTTCATCTCCATTTTACAAATGTAACGTGAATGCTATTTTATTTTAAGAAAATCTTTCAGAATACAAACATGTAATTTTGTGTTGTGTGAATTTAACTTTAAATAACACAAGAAACTATTTTTTAAATAAAATAACATCATGAAGAAATAGACCAAAATCACCCTGGCTTTTAACTTATTTGTCATATTAGTAGAACACGGACTTAGTTGTTCAACTGTGTTTGGTTATGTTACATATAAAATGAGTTGAAGTATAAATATTAAAATCTGCACAAGTTATACCATAAATATTCAAAATTGTACAAGTTATACAAATATAAGTACATCCATAGCATTTTGGAACTATGCCATTTAAATATTGTGGTGACATTGCTATTTTCATAAAAATCGATGTGGGGATAACTAATATAAAATATGTAAAGAAACGTGTCATAGAATATCCAAGAAAGTAAAAGGCATCTAGCTTTATGGAAGAAGTAAATATAGGAAAAATGAACAATGCATATTGAGTAATAATATGGCTAGCAGGCATTAATGAAAATTATTCTTCTTCCAAAATAAAGGATAGTAGCAAACACTCTCATGCTTTGTCAATTTTTATTGTCTAAGAAGAGGGGAATAGGAATAGGATTAGAAATTGCACCAAATGTTGCAAAGACAACTACTTAAGGTAGTAGTATATGGAAGAAGAGCATAGATGAAGAGAGATATGTTGTGTTATGAGATCTAGATGTTGTCTAGTTTGAAACTATTTCCTTTAAAAAATAAATTACTACGTGTAACAACAAGTAGTAAAATAATTTAACTTTACAATAAATGTAATTTAATTGGAGAGATATCTCTCTTCTCAACAAAAATATATGGTACAAGAAGTTTTATGACCTCCTAAAAGACAAACACGGATGTCCTATGCTTGAAGCAACATTTCATATTTAGCCCAAAAACAATTAAGCATTATTCATCAGCTAGAAAAAACAAAATTTGGTAATTAAGAATTATTCATCACCTAGAAAAACAAAAATTCGAAGGCATTCGACTAATCACCATCTTCTACTTGAAACAAAATGTGACCCTACAAACAATATGACATGTGAAAAATATGCCAATCTGCCATCAATGCTGCAAACAATTCCCATGTGTCATTTGACATGAATCTCGTACAAAAAAAGACAAGACATATCTCACATGTGATGTCATTTTCTATAAATTTAAGCACTATTGCCATACATGAGGCATGTTCCCTGTGGGAATGTTATATGAAAGGTCTAGTTGTTGTAACTTCACACATTTCCCTAAAGTTACACATATACTACCCAATCACTAGTTCACTCCATATGACACTCAATGTGTGCTTTTAAGGAAAATATTTTCGAACGATGTTACTTTTCTAGTTATAATTTATACAATGACCCTAAAGAAGAGCATTCTATTTCATTTGACATGGAAAATTTCATAGATATTAAGACACTAATAACTTACAATGCTGACACCATAAGCATTGCGATCTCATTTAAAAAACAATCAAATATTTTTTGTTCTCGTTCTTCAAATTAAGTGCAATAAGTTCTAAGTCAAGATAAGGATGACAAGAAATAATTATTGTTTCAGAGACAATGAATAATTATTCTAGTAATGGAGTTAGTAAATGTAGCATCAAAATAAGTTCTACTGATGAATGTTCTGAATAGGTTCCATTGTTTTAATGAAAAACCTATAGTTGCAGAAAAATAAACTCATGAAATGAAAGTCCTAAAAAAAAGTATTATTTCCTCTTAAGTGCCTATTCATGGGGACAAAATGCAAGATCCATATAACTTACCCTGTCAAAGATGAATCATTTAGCTAAATTCTTCACTATAGTAGCATCAAATCGATCTATTCTAGCAAACAATTATGCACTTGGGATTCTCCTATGATAAGTAAGAGACAACAACCTTATCAGTTAGAAAAATGAGAACTAAAAATCAATTAATGATACAAAATAAATGCTAACAAAGGCATGGTTTAGTTGATATCTTCTTAAAAGTATTGTCTACTTTCTACATCCTATCACAATTAAAGGTATTATTAACGGCCAATATCTTCAATTATAGGATTGGTGCAATCAATATGAGGTTGCAAAGAAGATTTCAACACACAAAACAAAAGTCTAGACATCACAAATTGATTAACTTTGATATGCAAAATTCTGATGTAAAAATAGCTAAAGTATTGTTAAGAAATTTTGAAGGCTAGCAAAAATATATGTTGTTTCCTTTTAAGTACCTATTCATGGGGACAATATGCAAGATCCATATTACTTACCCTGACAAAGATAAATTGGTTAGCTACTCGATTCACTATAGTAGCATCAACTTCATCTATTATAGCAAACTATTTTTCACTTAGGATTCTCCTACCATAAGTAAAAACCAACGTCTTTATCTATTCAAAAAATGAGAACTAAAAATCAATTAGTGAAACAAAATAAATGCTAATAACAACATGGGTCAATTGATATATTCCTAGAAGTATTGTCCACTTTCTACAATCATGTCATAATTAAAGCTATACCTAACGACCAATATCTTCATATATGAAGAGAGATGTGATATGTTATGTGATCTATATGTTGTTTAGCGTGGAACTATTTCCTTTGCAACATAATTTACTATCTTGAAGAACATGTAATAAATTAATTTAACTTTACAAGAGATTTAATTTAACTCAATAAATATCTACTTTTCTCAACAGTAAGACATGGTACAAGATGTTCTATGACATGCTAAAAGACAAGCATAGATGGCCCATGGTTGAGGCAACATTGCATGCTTAACCCCAAAATAGTTAGGATTTTTTCATTGGCTAGGAAAAGAAAATTTGAAGGCATTCGAATAATCACCATATTCTACTTGAAAAAAAACTTGACCGTATAAAAAATATGACATGTGAAAAATATGTCAATCCTCCACCAATGTTGCAAGTAATTCCCATGTGCTATTTGACATGCATGTGGTACGAAAAAACACAACAAATATCTCACAGGTGATGCCATTAGTTATAACTTGAAGGACTATTATACGACATGAGGCATGTGCTCTCTGAACTCATTAAATGGAAGGTATAGTTGTTGTAAGTTCACACATTTCCCTAGGATTACAGGTATATTTCCCGTTCACTGGCTCACTCCATATGATACTCAATGTGTTTTTTTAAGGAAAGTATTTTTGAATGATCTCAATTTTCTAGTTATATTGTATACAATGACCCCAAATAAGTGCATTGAATTTCAATTTACACAAAAAACTACATAGATATTAAGACACTAACATCTTACAATGTTGACACTATAAGAATTGCCAGCTCATTTAAAAAACAATAGAAAATTTCATGTTATTATTATTCAAATTAAATATAATAGCTTGTAAGTTAAGATAAGGCTAACAAGAAATAATTACTGTTTCGGGGATAATGAACAACTAATCCAGTACTCATGACTATTCTAAACAGGTCTCATTGTTGCAATGAAAGCATCTTGCAAGTGCATGAAAATAAACTCAAGAAATGAAAGTTTTAAAAATATAAATTGATGCCTCTTAAGTGCATAGTCATGGGGACAATATGAAAGATCCATATAGATTACCTTATCAAAGATGAATTGGTTAGCTACTCACTTCATTGTAGTAGCATGGATCACATCTATTGTAGCAAACAATTCTACACTTGGGATTCTCCTAACATAAGTAAGCGACAACAACCTTATATGTTCTAAAAATGAGATATAAAAATAAATTAACGATACAAAATAAATGCCGACAAAGGCATGGGTTAGTTAATATGTTCTTAAAATTATTGTCCACTTTCTATATCATGTCACAATTGAATCTATACTTGACGACCAATATCTTCAACTATAGGACTCGTGCCATCAAAATGAAGCTAAAAAGAATATTTCAACTTCACAAAATAGAAGTCTAGACATCACAACGAAATTAACTTTGATATGAAAAATTATGATGTAAAAATAGCTAAAGTATTCTTAAGAAATTTTGAAGGCTAGAAAAAATATACATAGTTTCCTCTTAAGTGGCTGTTCATGGGGACAATATGCAAGATCCATATAACTTACCAATTTTTCCAAACACAAACATACTGATGTAGGTGTATTAGATTAATTTGGTACTAAATGTAAAGATATAGTGACCAACTAGCCTCATACCAATGACTGGTATTTCATGCCATAGTAAGAAAATTGACAAGATTTAGTGATAAAATTTTATAACAACTGATGAACTGGAAAAAATAGGGTATTCACATTTAACAAAGCCAGAAATACTTACTAGAGAACATAAATGAACCTCATCAATTTCACTGTTTCAATTTTCTAATCATTAATGGATGACCGATAGCAATCTTATTCTCTTCTATCATGGACGAAACACATTGTAGGTCATTTCCAAAACTCCAAGAATACATTCTTCTGATGATGAAATTGATATGTGATATAAATTTTCATCATTGTTCCTATGTTCTTAGTACTAGGTAGTCTAGAAACTTTGAATGCAGGAACAATCAATAATAGAAAGTATGATATGGGCATCATGACCTCCTACAATACTCCTCTCCCCCTCGAATCAATTGTCGTTGAAATAGTCATGGGTGAGGAGAAAGGGATTCATCTAAAAAGTGGATTCATCAAGCCCTAAAGGGAGTTCTTCGGGAATCTGGAATACCTCTAACTCTATCAAATTCATCCATCAGCTCATCAATGGACTAGTTATTTCTAGCAACAAAGATATAACTCAGACTCCAACTTCGAGCGAAACCTGACGAGCTAGGGATCCCAAACAAGGTCTCAAGATTGATACCATGGTTCTGAACACCCAAAAACCCATCACCTCTATTCTACTAAGAAATCACTTCAAATATTAGATCTCAAAACCATGGTTTTGCATGCCCAATATACAGAGAAATCCC
Organism: Pinus taeda; assembly: GCA_000404065.3. Lineage (NCBI taxonomy): Eukaryota > Viridiplantae > Streptophyta > Pinopsida > Pinales > Pinaceae > Pinus > Pinus taeda. Next base: position 7,581 of record APFE030537385.1, on the reverse strand, counting down.
ATAGCCTCTATTCCACTAAGAAAATTGATTTTTCTGATCCCAAAAATTGACCTCCGCTTTTTTTTTTGTCCTTAATCCAGGTGTTTTTCCCCTCTGCTTGGCCAAATTGCCTAATAAACAATAACTTAAGTACATATATTACTATATTATATAAAACCCCTTTAAACCCTTATTAGATAAGCAATATATTATTGTATCTTTTCCTTTTTTTTATGCCCCATTATGAACGCATGTGATATCATATTGCTTTATCACTCGGTCCCCCGTGAGAAAGAAAAATACCAAAGAGATATTTAGGATGTACAACATATATGACAAAATTAATAAAATTTGAACAAACTACATTTGAAGAATCTGTTCATCAAGAAGAATCGAATAAGGCGATGCAGGAAGAATATCAATCCACCATGAGGAATGGAGTCTCGAAAAACATTTCGAGGCCCAGTGACAAATCAATTATCACTTCAAAATCGATTTACAAAATCAAACATTCTATTGATGGAAATATATATAAATACAATGATAGATTCACTGAAATGGGTTTCTCTCAAATGAAAGGTATAAACTATGAATAAACTTTTTCACCTACTGCTAGATATATAACTATAAAATCTTTGGTTTCACTAGCTACGACATTGGGATGAAATATTCATCAAATGGACGTAAAAACAACATTTCTGAATGGAACCGTCGATGAACAACTGGAAGACTTTGAAATAAATAGCAAAGGCACACATCTCTTCATACTTAAGAGATAATTATATGGCTTGAAGAAAGCTCCTAGGGCATGGTATACAAGGATGGATGCATATCTCTTAAGAATTGGGTTCGTCAAAATTTCTACAAATCCAAATCTCTACATCAAAGTTGTGAACAATGAACCAACCATTATAGTAGTATATGTAAATTATTTGTTTGGTACACGTGTGGAGTGCAAAATACAAGAATGTGAAAAGATTTTGAGAGCTTAATTCAAAATAAAAGATCTTGGACTTATGCACTATTACTTCAGTTTGGAAGTGTGGAAGAAACCTGGAGAGATATATATGGGTCAAGGTAAATACATAATAGATATATTTCAAGAATTCAGTATGATGGATTCCAAGCATATGACTACTCCCATGATCACTAATCTCAATAAGTTGAGAAGCTCTGACTCTAGTCTCGTCGATCCCACTAGCCATCGTAAGTTGGTGGGTTGTATAATATACCTCATAAATACAAGACCTGATATATGTTTTGTTGTAGGCATTCTTAGTCAATTTTAGTAGGAGCCTCATCACGACCATTGGATAATTGTTAAGCATATTTTGAGATATATAAGCGGCACTATACATCACTCCCTAAGATATGATGGAAATGAAGTTAAGTTGAGAGGTTTTACAGATTCAGATTGGGGTTGCAGTGAGACTGATGAATGAAGCACTACCGATGGATGTTTCAGTTTGTGGTTTGCAATGATTTTGTGGATGAGTGGAAAACAAGATCCTATTACGTTAAGTAGTTTTGAATCTGAATATGTTGCTACATGTGAAGTAAGAAAGGAAGTTGTTTTGTAAAGAAAACTCTTGTCAAGTTTGTTTGGAAAGCCTCTAGATCCTACAATAACAAAATGTGACAATCAAAGAAGCATCAATATGTATGAAGATCATATATTCCATGCAAGGACAAATCATATCAACAACAAGTACCACTACATTAGAATTTTGGTAGAATATGGGGTCATCAAGCTATAATATATTTTGACATATGAACAAGTATTTGATGTGCCGATAAAGTCTCTTCTGAATAAGAAGTTTGAGTATTTTAGAAGCATGCTTGGATTGGTTGACATTGCAAATTTAGTAGATAAGGAGAGATGAACCATCCAAAGGTGGGTCATTGAGATGCGATCTAGGCGACCATTGTGTTGATGTCTTGATACCAAATAGGGAGGGTGGCATTGGAATTGGAGCTATGACCTTGGAGATGCACCTATATCCCTCGGTTGATGGTTAGCAAGTACTCCTAATGGTACTTAGACTAGCTGAAAGCTTGAGTCCATCTTAGTCCCACTCAAATAGATAACCCTCATGAGGTATCTAGTCCATCGCACTTAGTGTGCCTGCACTCTTCATAATTCGTTTGTTTTTTAGATCTTCCATGTATATATGTAAGTATGAATTCCTCCCTAGTTAAGAGGGTGTGTTGAAGAATGTAACTGTGTTCGATGTTCATAATTGTATCATGTAATATATTTGTCATAAAAAAACATATATTATTAATAAAAATGACTTCTAAAGTGTGAGTTTCATTCTTGGGTCATCATTTGTAGGTAAAATCCTTGATTGTAGGCTTCTGGGTTTTATATTAAGGCAATAGAGTCATTGTCAATTCTATTATACCCTTCTTGGGCTTTTGTATTATGTAAAAATAATTATTTTTTAGTCAAATAGGCCATTTGGCACCTCCATAGCAAGTCGACCTCCTAATGAAGTCAACCTACATTAGGGTAATTCGACCAACAAAAAAGGCTATATATAGAGAGGCAATCAATCAATTTTTCACCACTCATTCAACGAGTTCGATATACAAGAAAGAGAGGAAAAATCAGTACAAACTTGCTAGAGAAGGAAGAATATTGCAGGGAAAGATCAAATCAAAGTTTTTGGTTATGTATATCTCACATATGTGAAGTTAGCAACCATTTGTTGGGGCCTAAAATATTTCCTAGCCTCTGTAGCATGTGGAAAAGGCTTGTCAACAGGGTAGTCTTTCTCATGTGTGGTAAACCAAAAGAGGGTTGTCTTATACTTTTTGGAAAAAAAAATTAAAGATGAAAAATTGAATCAATGTAATAAACTCAAAACACATTATTTAAACAAGTACACCAGCATAGATCCATCTTAAGTACGATCTAACATGAGCCGAGAGGGATCAAATTTCTTCAAGTGCAAAATCTTTTAGAGTGAAAAATACAATGTGTAATTTTTCATTCTTTAAATTGCATTTTTAAATGCTATCTAGAGTATATATAGGGCCAAATAAACCCTTTGACCATAATTTTTTATTTTTTTCATGATATATAATCATTTTTTTAAAATTATAATAATATTATACTAGTTCATTAAAATATTTTACATAACATGTACATTCAGACATTTTATATCACAAATTAAAATGTTTTTTTATTAGTATTAATAAATTTTTAGGTATATGTCAATATCAATTTATCTTAAAATATTTTATTTATAGTACAAATTGAATGTTTTTTTTATATACAACAAATTCCTTTCTATATATAAATATATATGAAATTGATGTCTTCTTCAAATAGTTTATTTAAAAATGCTATTCAAATATTTTTGAACAATATAAGGTTTAAACATCTTACTCACAATTTGTTTTTACTTCTAATTACTTTACAACATATTCATTTTTTTTATTATAGTCGATATTATTTTTGTGTTCATAGCATAATTTATTTATTTTTATTTTGGAAAGACATTTGTCAACTCAACCAATAGAAAAACTTACAAATCCCCTCATATTGAACTGTAAAATTAATTGAATTTTTCATCATTAAAAAAACCCAAAAATATAAAACAACTCTCCCTATTTTCCACACAAAAGAAATGCTACCCTATTAACAAGCGTTTTCCACATGCTACAGAGGTCAAGTTTCTAGTTCTCTTTATGCATTTTACCAAAAAGAGTGATAGAGCCATTTTGTGATCGAACTGTACTTCAAAACATTTATACATGTATTAAATATTAAAAGTTGAAGCATTTAAATATTAAAGTATTTAATTAAAATTAAAGCATTTATAAACCAAATAATCTAAACATTTATGTATTTGTTTTTAAAAATTTCAGTACATTCATAAAACTTCCAGACATATTCAAGCATTTATGAAATTGAATGGTATTTATGAAACTGTGGAAGAAATGCATTTATTAAACTTTGGGACAGATTTAAAGTCGTTATTTGATTCAGATAGTGTGTTCTTTCAAAGACAGTTAAGTTGAAATGAAAACTATAATACATAAATCATTGTTGCAACTTCGAGTATATTTTAAACACATGTTGGCTGCCACAATAATAGTTGCTGCAAAATACATCCAAACCATGCACTAGCCCTCACTTGGGAATGACACACTTCAAAGATTCATGTAAAGGGGGTGAGCTTATTATAAAAGGTAATAACTACATTATTAGGAACCTTCGTGCTATGTGGGCATTTACTGTTCAAAATATTGCAGACATGAGTTCATAGGAAAAGTGAACTACAAAAATCAACCTACAAAGTTAAACAAATTTTGGCACAAAGGGATTGAATGTGGTTATGGTACGAATATATAAAAATATTCTAATTTAGGTGAATTTGATGCACGAATATGAAAGCGTGGTTAAGAAGCTAATATAAAATGAAATCAAAAGATTATGTAATGAATTTGAAACTGTAGTAAATTGAAATGCATGTAAACTGAACTTTTTTCCATTCATTTTCATTCTCACATAAATTGAACTGTTCACCATTCATTTTTCCAACAGGCCATTTGGCTATAGTAATTAAACCCCGTGGTAGTAATTTTGTAATTCCTTTCTCTCTTCTTCACAATCTATGGTCATCCAATCTATGGTCATTCAACTGGATTCTCCACAATTTTTAAGATAATTCGATACCTCTTCACAAGACACCTCCATGTAGTCATCTACATTTTCATAACCTATCTTACATAATTTTTCCCTTTCATAAACTAATCCATTCCCTAAACTACACTTTACTATTACTTATCTTTTTTTATTTTCTTATCTTCTTTGTCTTTATCCATTATTGTCTTTCCCTTTTGTAAGATTTTAACATTCATAAAAAATTATTTTTTCCCTTTGATTATTCCATATTAACTTATCCTACCATCTGCAAAATCTTAAATACTTTCCATCACACCCAAACATCGTTCAACAAAATGTACAAGTCCAAAAGTCATCTACCATTCAATAATATTTGTAAGTCTTTGCAGCACACCCTTCAACAATAATTTGCAAACTACCGAGTTATTACATGACTTCAAAATGAGAATGGTTTAGATTGACATGATATTTGTGCAATAACTTCTCAACAGTCTTGAATTATAATGTGACTTCCAAAAGAGAATGGTCGGATTGATATTTTATTTATGGTAATAGTGTCACAACCATGCAACTTCAAAAATTAAATTAGGTGTGACTAAAGTGCTTCGTACTTATGTCCTAACATGAAAAGTTGTACAAGTCCAAGATCTCCGTTTACATGGACACCATTGAAGCCAACTCAATTATATTTGGCGCAAAGTTTGTTCCCAAGTAAATTGCATACTAAATCTAGGAAAGCAATGTTCCCAAGTAAATTGCATACTAAATCTAGGAAAGCAATTTGTGATGACGTGGTGCTTACTATCAAGGGTCAATAGAATATGAAACTATATTTGGATCATATAACGCCACTTACCCATTGTAGCAACACCTCCAACCATCGAATCTTGTATTTGAATCTACTGAAGGAAGAGTTATGATTGGGTTTTCCCCTCCTAGGGGTTTTTCCCTAACTCTCTACCTAGATCTTGTGTCTCTTGTTCTTGTAATCTTCATACACATATAATTTGGTAATTTCCTAGTGAAATATAATTTAATAAAGAAGTAAAAGAAGCCATCATAATTCACAAGTAGCTATCATGAAGAGGAATCAAAACCTTAATTCATACTAGTATTGATTTATCAACATGGTATCAGAGCTAAGGTCAAAGACATTTGGAGATAAATGTTTTGGCTTGGAAGAAAAGGTTACTCCCTCTATGACAAGTTACTTGAAGATGCGGTTCAATATCATAATAGTTGTAGGGAGCTCGATTCGAAGGATCATCTACAAATTATCTAAGAAAGTCAAAAGAGAACGGTTCTTGGTTGCACTTATAGGTACTCTTGATAATGACAATGCATGGATCATTGATGGTGGAGCATCAAGACACATGACAAGAGAAAGCATACAACTTCATACTCTATCAAAGGAACAATCATGTCATGTAATGGAGCTAAGGGATAACAACAACTATGCAGTCAAGGGCCTTGGATCTACATCTTTGAAGCTCGAAAATGTAGCAAAGCTACACCTCAACAATATACTCTATGTTCTAGTTTTAAAAAGGAATTTACTATCAATTCCTTGTTTAGAGGATAAAGGAGATCGGGTTGCCTTTATATAGGGAAAAGTTTTGATTTTGGGAAAGGATTTGTAACACTCTCCACCCACATCTATGAAACTAACCAACCAACTAGGGTAAACATGTGATGATAAGTTACTATGATATGCTTCAACCTCCTGAGTCATGTTAAGGAAGTGGAACCAATGGAAACACACCATATCGACCTTCAATATCAACAATAAGACTCCGAGAAACCATTCAAAACTTTTTGCTAACTAGCTCCTGAGTCCCACTTATTTTTTAAGCTATTAAACCTTTGGATGCTCCCATGCTATGGGTATGCCATCATCTAGATATATCTAGATTCTCCCACAATCCTACATGTTTGCATCCAGGGACAATTTCTAGCAGGTCTACGTCAGAGTCAACGGGATTTAAGGCACTTTTCAAGAAAAGAATTTTGGCCACTTCCTAGAACTTGTTGTAGCTTCTGGAATACAATAAACACATGATGACAAGACTAATAAACCAAAACTTAACTCCACGACTAGGCTTGACCATCCCTAAATAGGACTGAAATTTTGTCAGACACTTGGCATTAATGCAACCTACATGTGTAAATGATAGATCTAAACATAGGGGTCTCATATTTATCTGAGATTCGTTATGAGGATTTCTTTCCTTATCACTTTAGCTGCAGTTTCATCCATTAGGCAATATATACATTATTCATTCTTATATAAGTAAAAACATGATGGGATCCATACATAGCCACTGTTATAAAACATATTCATAACTAGCATAATAAAAACAGAAATACCAAGGAAACGACGACCATATAATAACCATATAAACTAGTATAATAATAATGAGATAATAAGGAGAAATAACATCATTTTAATGATGCTAAATTCAACTTGATATGGGACTACCATGTTCCACCTAATCGTGGACATGGCTAAGCCAAATCTGTCTTCAACCAGTCACCACCGTGCCATATTCCAAGCATGAATGTGGGATCTCATGAAGCACATCAATCAAAACCATCCAGGGTTTCGAGAGGCCTAACCACCTCAACCCATCAAACAATGATTCCACCTCATGATCGGACATCACAAACCCATCATCGTGCTGGTGTTGTTATGAAACCATCTCATAAAAAGATAGAAAAGAGAGATCAATGCCTTAAAAATAAGCCTCTTTGATGGGGAAACCTCCTTTACATTACACACATGAATAATTCTTGGATGATACAAATGACAAGGCCTCCTTTCGACATATAAGAGTCTAAGGGGTGATAATATAATTAGATCCGACATAACAATAATAATGTAAGGGCACAATAATAACAATATGGGGACTACATGGGCACAACGATATAATAAAGAGGTTGTACTAATAATAATAAGGTGTTACACT